>RJWM01008002.1:0-75490 GCA_004363535.1 Dasyprocta punctata | reverse complement strand
GCAAAGGTTTCAGAGAGTTCTAGGGAATAGGGAGAGGAACACTTGGCTGAAAGGTGGCAGAAGTGAATGCAATGAAATAACATTTAAAACCCCAGCACACTGAATGGTGATGTTCTTTGGCCATGGAATGATCACCCATCCTTACCAGTGTCCTCACAGCAGGCCAGGTGGTGCCCAGGAAGCACAGCTCAGCCCTTGACTTGCAGAGTAGCCCAACCTGTGACCAGCACAGCCCTTCTAAGTCCTGTTTCTCCATCTCAAGGCCAGCAATAAAACAAATGAGTGTGCAGGCAGCCTGCCCAGAGCTCAGCAGGGAGGAGCACGGAGACTCCCCGGGGCAGGTTCCCGGGGCAGAGCTGGCAGCCAGGCCCATGGTTCCCCGAAAGGGTCATGTTTCTTCCCTGCCCGGAAGAGCACTGGGAGCCTTGGGACGTGCCATTAGGGTCACTGGGTGCTGCACGTGCCCCTTATCAGGCAGACACTGTCACCCTGGGTGTGCTTCTAGGTGCTGCTTTGTGAAAGACACGTGTAGCCATTTCCAGGAGCTTTAAAACTTCCATGAGGAGCAAAAGGCAAACTTTCCAGAACTAGTACATATGTCTTACTGGTGTCACTTAGGAACATCAGTAATTTTAAATGGAAGCAAATGACCTAATGATAGGATATGATAATGGAAAAGACAGGGTCAATATTAGGGATGGCACAGTACAAACCATTATTTTAAACGAACAGTCCAGAGAGATGAGCATTTCTAAAGGCAAACAAAACCGTCCCAGGAACCTCCTGCATTCCACTAGAGAGATGTTCTCAGAACAAACGCCATTACTAGGAGCTAGGGCAGGAGGGGAGATACTGTCAGTCTAGTTCCTGGTTCCTAGACACACACACACACACAGAGACACACACACACAGAAAGACAGAGAGAGACAGAGAGACAGAGAGAGAGAGAGAGAGAGAGAGAGAGAGAGAGAAGCAGAGAGTGAGAGAGAGGTGTGGCTGAGGAATGTGGGAAAGTCTGGAATAAATGCAGTGGTCTAATTTCTTCCACATCACTCATTGAGATTCCCACTCAATAACTTTCCTAAAAGTCTATTTTTCTCCTACTCTTTGAAGAGGGGCAAGTGGCCTTTGTTGAAAGTCATGTTCCCGGCAACTTACAGAATGGTCTCAGAGGTTCTATTAGGAACCAGGGCATCACTCTTCAGAGAAACGAGAAGAAAATAAAGGTTGTGATTTGGCGGGGAGCTCAATTTGACAATCACTGAATCATTTAACAGTAGCAGAGCATCCAGGAAGAGCAGTATTTTCTTGATTGGCAACAGCCATTCGAAGTTTTCTTAAAAATTTAATCATCTTTGCAGACATTTTTAATAAGGTTGGAAAAAGTATAAAGTATTGGCCTAAAATGTTAAGTATCCCGATGAAATGGCAGACGGCCTTCTTCCATTAGTGAGGACACAATGGAGGATTTTGTATTTCAAGCTCATATACACACAGGTGGGCTTTTAGATTTGTAGCTAAATTAGCCAGTAGATGCAAGGTAACCTGAGAAAATAGGAATTGTCTGTCAGTCTGCATATTGACTGGGCACCTCTGTTCTCGGACACCAGGAGACCACGGCCAAATTCTGGGGCGGTGACTTTGGTTTCCTGACTGGAATTGTGACTTGTAACTCCCAGGCGGCAGGAAGTCCAGGACAGCGTGACTCAGCTCTGCACCAGCGCTGTGGCACTGGGACTCGGCAGGAACCTTCGCTGGCGGCCGAAGTCAGCAGCGGGTGGGAAGCCGGCTGAGCAGGGCTGGCTGCGGCAGGGGGCTCACGAGGCCAGCACGTCCCGCGGCCCTGCACATCATGCCCCACCCTTCCCAGGCCACTTTCCACCCTTCCAGCTCTCACACAAAGGGTGGGACCTAATGACCTGGGAACTAATTTCTCATTCCTTTGGGTAAATTAAAAATGATAGAGTGAGTAATGCATTAATATCATATTTTTTCCAATTTTGAGAAAAATAATAGAACTCAGATTTGACCTTATTGGGAGAGAGAGTGTTCCTTTCTGGGGACCAAGTTGAGATTTAAGGGCTTTAATTTACTTATTATCCTCTCCTGACAAGGGGTGTAGAGCAAGGGCCCTCTCTCTTCTCCCCTGTATATATCTCCGCTGCTTCTCGGAAGGGACACGTGTGGCTGTAGGTATGTGTAGGTGTAGGTACATCTTTGGACCCACAGGAAACTAGATTTCTTGCATCCATATTCCTACTTTTGAATACCTCTGTCTCCCATTCAGGATAGAAAAGCATTTCAGAATTTTGAGCACAGAGAGACGGAGCAGCAGCTGCAGCAGCTCCTGCCTGCTTTGAAATAACCTGGAGAACATTTCATTCGACTGTCAGCTGCCTGCCTGCAGGTGGGAGGATGAGTGGACTTTCAGCCCTGGGGGGACCACCCTGCCACTGCCATGGACGCTCTACCTAATGGGGCAGGAATTCTCCTGCGGCACCCCCATCTTGGAGATCCCCCTGGTGTCAGGCCCCACATGAGCAGGTGTGAGTCTTGCTTCAGTTACCTGGCTGTTCAGATCAGAGGTGACAACTGTGTGTCAGAGGGGAAAAGAAAGGGAGTTCAAGGGAAGGAAAGTAACAAAAGCCCACGACCTTGTTCAGAAGAAGCACTCGAGAGCAAGGGAGGCTATTGATGTGGGGTTGGGGTCTGACGCTCAGATTGGCTCCAGGGGACAAAGCTGCAGAGACACCCTCCCACAGAGCCTGCCCTGTCATGTGCCTGACCCTTAGCAGCTTTCTCAAACCCTGTGGACGTGTTTATGAAGTCAGAGAACGAGCCGGAGGCTGCAGGGAAGGCAAAGATGCGGGTGGAATCTTTGGCCTAAAAACAGAGTTCCTGGAACAGTGTTGACACTTCTTAAATTATAGCCAGCTTGAAAAGGAATACCAAGCTCTTTCCCCTCTTGCTGCAGTCTACCCCTACTGTACTTAATAACAGATCTCTTATTGAAACTGTCAGTGGAAAAAAGTTACTTTCACAAAGATCTCTGTTACAAAAAGTGTGGCTGGAAACGATCTAGAAACTTACGCGTTTCTGAAGTACAACTTTCCCCCTGAGCTTATCACTTTTCTTTACACTGGGAGCCTATGAGGTTAAAAATAACACACGCGTGCATGCACACACACACACACACACACATGCACAAACCTCACACCACCCCTGATTTTAAAAAAATACAGTAAGGGTTTAGATCTTTAGCAATAGGACATAGATATCATCACAGTATTTTGCAAAGCAAAAATTCAGAAACATTGCCACATTTTCCACAGAGCTAACTTTTGAGATGAAAAAGTAATTTGGAATTTATGATTTCTTTTAAAAAGTTCCCTTAGCCAAATTGAAGAAATTTCCCTGGGAGAAGAAAATGACTAATTTGTAGTTTCCACGATGAGAAACACATTCTCACAGTGTTCCAGCCACTTTCTGTCATTATGTGATAGGCTTAAATTGCATTCATTTATAATGAGCTAAAATATGAATGAAGGCTCTAAATGAACAATGGAAATAAAGTCATGGTTTAAACATCCAACCTCCTGCAAAGAAAGAGAGACTATCGGGTGGAAGTTGACCAAATGATCATTTCTGAGTATGACACCCAAACCTGACAGCCCATGTTTAATTTAAAACTGAGTGCCTCAATTTCACAATGAAAAACAGGGTTTTTCTTGCTCCAGTGAGATAGGGCAGCTGATGGTTCCTGCTGCATATCTCGCCTTGAGTTTGCAGAGCTGCCAACATCAAAGGAAGCATAGAGATGGTGTGTGGAACCCCAGATAGCTGAAGGAAGAGGGGAAACCCATCCAGTGCCAAAAAGAGTTGCTAAAATTAGATGATGAGGTAGCTTCAGCCCTGGAAGGGATCTTTCTGATCATCTGCTTTGGTAGATGATAGAACCCTTACTTACTGCCAGACCTTCAAAGAGCGGGGCTTATCCCACAGGCAGGAATGTCTCACAGGGCTGAATAGTCTTTTTGTCTGGAGATTCTTCCTGCATCTATCTTAAATTCTTCATGCTGATATTCAAATGCATTTCCTCTTGCTGAGAAGCTCTGTGCAGATGGGAGCTGCTGGACTCCACGCCTTCCTGGCAGGCTCTCCAAGATAATTTCCATAACCAGAGATCAACACCATGTCCACCTCGCTCCACATTCGGGATGGTTCCTTTGACTTTCTTTGTGCATTTGGGCTGCAGATGGGGAGTGGGGAAGGGGTCCTGTGAGATGGAGAGGAAGGTCAGGACCAGCTTCCCATCAGGGCTGTGGGAGTGGTCGCCTGGGATTCTCTGAGCATCTCTCTGTCTCCTCTGCCTGTGCTGCCCTGGTGATGGTATCGAAACGTCCACAACTTCAAATTTACGCTGTGGTGTAGGCACTGTCACACTCGAGACTGTTTCTCTTTTAAACTTTGAGTCTATCAAGAAAAAATTGAGCTCTTGAATATCTTTGCTGCCCTGATTTCCTCTCTGGAAAATATTTTGGGAGGCAAGAACGTTTGAGAGAGGGGACAGAGAGAAGAAGAGAGGGGTTTAGGAAAAGGAACCTGATGGGGCTGCAGAGATCAACCCCACTTCCCCAAGAACGTCCCTGTGGCTTCCTCAGAAGTGCCACACGATCTCCAGAGGCCACAGTGTGACTTTCAGAGATAACAATGGCAGTTCCTGACTACATGGCTCTCCCCTTCCCCACATTGCCCTCCTCCATCTTCCTTGTCTTCTAGGGAGCTTTCTTCGAGTTTGGGCTCCATGAGCCTCAACTTTGCAGAGCAAGGAAGTGGATAGCCCAGTCCTCAGTCCATTTCATTGCCAACCTTCTTTTCTTAAAGCTCAAGCAAACCACAAACCCTCTTAACCCACTATATATCCACCCCTGAGGTACGAGCACGAAATCTGTATTCCTGAGCAAAACCATTTTCCTTGAAGGGCCCAACCTTGAGTGTTCCATCCCACAAATGGGTGATTTGATAGCCTTTCCCCAAGGGAAGTACCTATTGGGAAGTGGGTCTATTCTTTGGCTCAATTGGTGAGCTGCCATGGCAATCAGCATTGAGAACCCTGAGTTTAGGCCTATGGGTAAGCAGGGCATGGACAGCTGGGCAGAGTGGCCCTTTATCTCATGCCAGCTAGCCCCAGAGACAAGGAATGGAGGCTGGAGTGATCTGGCTGCTCTTGGCAGTGCTCTCCACAGCGACTCTGGTGGCTGCAGCTCCAGGCCTGCCCCAGAATAACACACTGTCAGCATATGTTAACAGGCTGCCTTTTCTCCAAAGATCACAAAATGCATTCCATTCAGTGTCTGTTTTGCAAGTGTTACTATCTGTGTTTTATGGATAACAAAACCAACATACAGAGAGGTCACAGAGCCCCATGTCTGAGTACGAGTGAGTGAAGGGCTGACCCGGGAGACCTGTGCTTCCTGACTGTAGGCTGTTGCTCACCACCCTTCCCCCTGACCTTTCCAAACTTCTTGCATTATGGTCTCTCTGCCTGGCAGATCGCAGGATCTGGTAGGAGTTAAAAGGAACGCGTGTGTTCTGAACTCCCTGGAAGAGAGAGTAGTATTAAAAACACACACACCATCCAGTGTTCAGCATATGGGGACATAGATGAAAGAGGATGGCTGTTACAGTACTGGATTCTGTGACCACACGTAGTTAGGCTTCCACCCCATAGGAAGTACATGAAAAATGAAAATGAGTCAAAGAACTGGTTCTCTCTCTTTGTTCCCACCAGGCATGAGAGCGTGCAGATCCTGGTCTTTTTGTTTTACAACTGTGACCATCATGTTAAAGTGAACCACTGGTACCATTCAACAGAAAGAGGAACTAACTGATGGACTAGAGCTAAATGACATTTACCAAATGATTTCAGTTTTCTCTATCTAGGATGAGCCTCAACTTTCTTGGGCAGAGTGACATCAACTTTCATCCAAGACGTTGGAGCCACACTTATAATACTGGACTCTTAAGCAAATGAATCTTTAGTTGTCATCCAAATGAAACCAAGTGGTTTCCAGAGGTACAGCTATCAACAGAAAGCACTAGAACACTTCAAAACACAAGGTTGAAAAGGAATCTAAGAGAGATCTTTGATGAAGGTAGAGCCACAATAATTCCCCAAAGGGAAATTAGAGCCTATGACTTTTCAAATCTACAGGGAAGATGATTGGACCATTTTCATCAGGAATGTTTCACAATGACCCAGCAATACGGGCCATACACCTATTGCATGCAAGTTTCCGGGAAGGCACAGAGACATTTATTTTAGTGAGTCCCATAGTTGCATGGTCTGTGCTCTTTGCATTTGTATAAAAAGCAAAAACCATTCTCAGTGTTTGGCCATTCTTTGTTATCTCTCTCAGCTCTCACATGACTGCCTTTTCATGCAGCCTCTTAATTTGAGTTGTGTTCTGGAAGAGATGGAAATGAGGCCACACTTTGTGATAGCCTTGCACACACAGGGAGCAGCCAGTTACCAGGGTGTCCCTGAGTCACTTCTTCCAGAGCAAGGCCGAGCTGGGAATAAGGAAACAGAGAGCAAAGGTGGTCTCCAATGTCTCAGGCCAGACTCTTGGTGTTCCCCTCCAGATGCCTCCTCCCATCATCCTCTTTGGTAGCTACCATTTCCAGATCATTTATGCTAAAAGATATATCATCCTCTGCTGCTTTCACTCATGTCCTCCGACCCATCTATCATCAAATGATTCTGGTTTCACTCGAAACAGTCACTCTTTCACTCTCTTCCACCTAAGACATCCTTTCTTTCTTTGAGACAGGGATTCAGTATGTAGTTCAATCTTTGAACTCACTATGTAGCCCAGGCCAGCATGAAACTCACTGTGATCCTCCTGCCTCAGCCACCTGAGTGCTGAGATTATAGGCGTGAACCACCACACCTGGTGACATCCTCATTTCTTACTTCCATGTGCAATAGTTTCTTATTTGGGTTTTTAAAAAAGTTTTTAAAGTACCTCTATAGAGATTAAATTCACACACTGTAACCTTTAGCTCTTTTAAAATATAATTCAATGAGCTTTTTGGTTTCGTGTACTATGTGTAATAAAATATAATGATACTTAAATTAAAAAGATCTATTATAGTAAAACACATGTCGCCATTGGTACCCCTTAAAATGCTCACCTTCATTTTTTTTTTTTTGTCAGTACCGGGGATCAAACTCACAACCTCGCACCTGTAAAGCGAGTGCTTAAGCCACTAAGCCAAACTCCCAGCCCTGAATTTTTTCAAGGCAGGGTCGCATTATGTAGTTCAGGTCAGCCTTGCTCACACTGTAGCCTATGCCGGCCTCGAACTCATAGCGCTTCACCTACCTCAGCCTCCCGAGTGCTGGGATCACCTTCACTTTTAACACACTTATCCTATTGTTCTTTCCATTTTCTGAAGTGCTCTTTCATGGGTTTCTTTCATGCTGTCATGGTTGCCTTGATGTAATGAATTGACTAAAAAAATCCCCCACAGTTATCATTCATGTTCATTTTGATGCTGGGGAAAAGTCAGAAGTTTCACGGTGCCATATCTGGTGAATAAGGTGGATGATGACCCATCATGTTTTTATTTGACAGAAATTTCTGAAAACCTTTTGAATTGATTCCAGACACCAGGCAGTCACAACCACACAACTAAAGATACTCACAAAACAGAACTTCCAGAGCTGCTTCTGAAAGTGTCAAGAATGACATGGTAAGTTGATTCAAAGCAAAGGGGGAGCATTTTGAGAGGGATTTATTTCAATATATCTTCTAGTGTAATAATTTATTTAATTCAATATGCACTATTGTTGATCAATCCCAGTATTACTGTTTTGGTATAGTAAAATACACATAGCATAAAATTTGCCATTCTAACCACTTTAAGTATGCAGATGACTGCAATAATTAAGCACATAATGTTGTGCAACTAATGCCACTATTTCCAAAACTTATTCATCACCCAAACATTCAGTCAATTAAGAATAGAAGAGAATTTCATCATGATAAAGTGTATTTATGAAAAACTTTCTTACAGAATTGTGATAGTGAAATATTACTCACAGATAAAACATTGAAATCTTTCTCCCTGAGATCAAGAGTGAGACAAATACGTCCATTTTTGTCACTTATATTTAATATAGTAATGAAGGTAGTAGCCAGAGGAAGTAGTCAAGACAAAGAAATACAAGGAATCCAAATAGGAAAGCACAAAGTAAAACTATCCCTGTTCACAGATGCCATGTTTAGAAACCCTGAAAAACATGCTAAACTCCTAAAGAATCCTCAAAAATTTCTCCCTAGAGCTAATCAACAAATTCAGCAGTTGCAATGTCTAAAATTAACACCAAAACTTAGCTGCATTGCTGTATGCTTGCAATGAACAGTCGCAAAAGAAAATTAAAAATCAATTCCATTTATAACAAAATAGCATTGAAAGACCCAAATACTTAAGAATAACTTTATCAGGCAAAATAACTTTATTAAGTTAACTAAAAAGGCACAGGAGTTACACTAACATTACCAAACATTACTGAAAGCAATTAAAGACCTAAGTCAATGGAAAGGCAGCTCCTGCTCATGGATTGGAAGCCTTTGGTAATAGCAAGATCTAAAGCAATCTATAGCTCCAAGCCAGTCCTTCCAAAATCCCAGTGGCATTATTTCACAAAAATAATGAGCCTCCTACCACTGCTGACTGTGCACCTGCTATTTCTCTTGCTCTTGTGGGGCTGACCTGTGTCACACGTCTGCATGATTCCCCGGCTTAACTCCTCCAGCTGAGAACGCCACCTTCTCGGCCACACGTCACTGTCACCTTCTCAGTGGGGCCCTCCCTCACAATTCTTGCACTTTAAGTCACACCTTTTTTGTCTTACTTTTCTTTACTGCTCTTAATAGCATTTGACTTATTTATTTTTTTACTTCTCTTAAATATGAATCTCAAAAGGTCAGGAATTTTCACGTTGGTTCACTACTCTACTCCCAGAGTCTAGCAGGTGTTGGGAGCATAGTAAGTTCTCAAGATAAGCATTCATTGAATGTTAGCATGAGAGTACAACATGAAAGAAAAATAATATGTCCAACTAAGTTATTTTTGCAATAAAACAAATGGCTTTTAATGGGATTCTTCCCTCCCATGATCCATGATAGAATCTAACATTATGATGCGAGAACAATTGGACTCCATTATACACCCAAAGAAGTGATGAGTTCATGTATTTCCTCCTCTTTGAAAAGCAAATTAGGTCTGGACTGTTTTCAGATCATCAACTCTCCTTCCAGTGTGCTGCTCCCTGGATCACAATACATTTGAAATCATTTCCCAGCCTGAAAAAATCATCAAGGTATCTTGATCCATCTTAATCTTCCATGGCAATGGGCCCTGTTTGAGTAGCGATGCAGTTAGCACAGTGTGGGAAGCCAGAACTCGGCCTCCACTGAGGGAGAGCAAAACTCCCCAGCAAGGAGCAAGCAGACAGCTGGCAGGAAAATAACGGGTTTCCCTGCAAATGACTAAGGAGGGTGAGCGGTAAGGGGAGACTCCCACAAGTGGGAAACTGCACAAGCAGACAGGACTCCATGTAAGTTTCACATAGTTAACTTATGATTTTCCCTTTGATGATGATGAGTGAACAAGAAGGAGAAAAGCCGTCTGCTAGGAGAGATGACTCACCCATGTCTTATTTTAAATTGGTCTTGGGAACATTCTTATGAATTACATCACTAACCCCAGGAAGCCATGACATCTCCAGAACATCACAAACCTACAACTTCTTTGTGAAGTTTGACACCTCATAATGGTCTCCCTGCAGGGCTCAGTTCTTCCATTTCTGTCTCCAGGGTGTCTGCTGCCCATGAAGCAGAAGTGGCTACCTTCCCAACATCAACAATTGGCCTTGGTTATCCTGCACATAATGGGTTACGGTGCCTGGAGTGAGATCTAGGGCCTAGTCTGTGGGATCAGTGTCTTTAAATGCTCATAAAGTAGAAGAAATGAAGATAAAACATATGAGGCATGATCAAAATTACACTGAATGTTTAAAATTTAAAAATTTATTACAGTTAGAGAAACATCGCCAGTAATTTCCCTCAAAGCACTCCCTCTTTTTTTGAATACAATCATCCTATTTTTCCTGCCACTTTCTGAAGCAGTTCTGGAAGTCCTCTTTCGTGAGTGTTGTTCATTGTGCTGTCATGGCTGCTTCGATGTCCTGATTCAAAATATTCACCTTGCATGGTCATTTTGACTTTGAGAAGAGCCAAAAGTCGTGGAGTGCCAGATCCAGTGAATAAGATGGATGAGGACACGGCATATTATGATGAGCCTGCCTTTCTGTTGGAGGGCACTCAGCAGCAACATCCACGTATTTTTTTATATCACATCTCATAAATACATTCAAAAACTTTCCAACTGCTTGCTTATCTCCTGATGTTGCACCCTTTCAAAATAATCCACATTCATCCGACAATCCCAACGGTATAAGATTTTTTTTTTTAATTGAAGAACTGTTGACTGCAATTTGCTCATGAGGTACAAGAAAGCTGTGCTACCTGCCTTCACACCATGGCACGGTCTAAGAAGGATGATGTGGAAACACAGAACTGTGCTACTCATCCTGCCAGCCACTAACTACTGGGGTCAGCATAGAGCACAGGACTGATACACACTCTACCCATGCTGGTGACACTCTGTTGTATGTCAGAGTGTCTGGTTGTACCAAATTGTGTTGTATCAAACAATTCCAGAAAACAAAAGGCCCAGAGATTGAACCAGTGTATCCATTTTGCACATATTAGTGAGAACTGAGTGGCTCTTGCCGGGGCATTTGAGTTGCAGACCTTGGTTTCACGGTACATCCCAAAGGACGCTGACTAAACTCAATCCTGACAGGTGCTCCAAGGCATAGCTTGACAATCTCAGTGCATGCTGTGGGCTAAAATCACAGAAAAACTTATGCCATTGCCTGGAAATTTTGATCCTGTACTCATCACCTTGTCTATTGTTGAATTAATTATTTAACATTTTCAGATGGACCAGGGATTGCGTGATATGAGACCCCACCTTACTCTAATTCATTTCCAGTTTATCCTGTTGTTACCAAACCTGCAGATTTCATCAGGTGATGGGGTCATGCCTCTGGGGATGGGGACATTGAACTTCCAGGCTCACAAAGGAGGCAACTCCAAATTCGGGCCCTTGCTGATTCAGGCTCCATGTCCTAGAGAAATGACTGTCTTTCCCTGGGTCCTGGGACACAAACCAGGCCTCTGAGACTCCCTGTAGATGTGGCGCGCATGTTTTAGGTTCCTTTCACTTCCTCATCACTGAGGGACAGGGTTGGGAAAGTCACAGTTTCAGTGTACATGATGTGGCTTTGCATTTTGAGACTCATTCACCCCTGACTTCTCTCCCTCTGAAGTTTACATCTTTACCCTGCTGCCACCACTGGACTGCCAAAAGCGAAGTCATGGTTAGAGTTTATCTATCTGCATAGGGGTCTCTGGAAATCATGTTCTTCGTAAGGGTTTGATTATTTCCTTACGCCAATAATCTCATCCCATTGATGCAGTGGTGGGGAAACAGGGCAAGTAGAGATAACTAGATCAATAGGTAAAGATAATACACATTCATGCTCCCATAGAGACGTATTCAGCTACGTAGATGAATGGGTTGCCTTTCATTCTTTAAAAACCCCAACCACCACACACACCATTTGTTCACAGTCCTATAAACACCGTTAGAATTCTACATGAGTCATTTTATGTCCCCAGAAACAGCCTCTTTCATCCTCTGAAGCACCACATTTTAAATGCCAGACTTCAGTCAAATTGCAGTCAGACTAGGTCCATAGCTCCCCTCCCCATACTCTAAAAATAATTTCCTTAATTTATTCTAAGAAACTCTACACTCTATATCTTTATCTAGTTTTACACCTAGGGACCATTGGTCTTCCAAACATCCTGCGCTACTCAGAGTCTCCACAGCCCTCTCCCTATCGCTGTCAGCTCATCACACTTCCTATAAAGGATGTCAAGGAGCCTCATTGCCCTTAGCTTCCTTCTGACAGCTCTGCTTCCAGTGAAAGGGCTGCTCCGAATACCCCTCTCAGCACCAGCCCCCAAGGCGTCTCAGGCTCTGCATGTGGAGGGAAGAGGAGGCGCTAGCTGCAGCTGGGAGCCCCCAGCCGCTGCACACCTTGTAGGAACCCTTTGAATTTCATGCCAATAGGAGCATGGGTGGCACTGTTATGTGATCTTCCTACCACACTTGCAGGTGTGCCACACAACCTTGACATACCACAGCTGGAATGCATGGCAGTCAGCACACCCACCCCAGCTGGAATGCCTGGGATTGGACTTGGTTGGACGACATGTTCACAGCTGGGAAGAGTCTCTCCTGGGTCTGTGGCGATGACTGTGTTTCGCTCTCACATCATCATTGGCAGGCTCATCCCAAACTTAGGTCATCCTCTCAAATGAGACAGACAGAATCTCATCCATGATCACCATCGCTCCTTCAAGTGCTGAGGAGCTAAGCTGCAGCTTAGCAGCCAGGTTCACACCAGATCTTACAATCGTTGCATGCACTGTCTTTAGAAAAGGGATGCCGGGAAGGAGATGAACACCCACATCCCCCACACACCGACATCTACCCACCCCCGACATGCATGCACATGCTGAATGTTGACGATTTAGAAGTTGAACATCTTTCATGTTTGTATGGAAAACTGGCTTTGCTTCCATAAAGCCTCAAGCAGCCAGACCGAGATACGTGTCCTTTTCAAGAAGCACAATGAAAAGGCCATTCCATCTGGAAACACACTACTGTTTCCCTGTGTCTTTCCAGCCATTCAAAGCAGCATCCTCTGGCAGACATGGAGGAAAACTATCCACGTGGTTCAAAGGTTAAGAACCTGGAACTTCCTCTCGGCCAGACACGGATTTCAGTCCTGTTCTGCTGGATGATTTTAGGCAAGTTAGGTAACCTCTCGGACCGTCACAAGGCTAACAGTAATATCAGTGTCTAGGTTATTACACAGCAAGTGCTGGGCTGGGAGCTGAACACACAGCAGATCAGTGCCTACCAGATGAGAAGATTATTAGCAGTAGGTCCTATTTTTTTTTTAAGAGATGAAGCAGAGGACAGAGAAATGCCAAATTCCTTGGTCCTGGGGCTTAGCCTGGTGCCTTAGAGGAGACGGAGGCAGGACATGAATCAGTGTTTGTCCTTGTCCGTTCTCTGCCAGGCTGAAGTTGCTGGAAATGCAGACGAGAGGCACAGTGGTCAGGAGGGGGCCTAGCGTGAGACACCGCCTTGCCTGGTCCTCCTGCCTATTTGCTGCTGGCGCCACACCCTGTTCTTCTCCTAGAGGTGGCCCAGTGTGGGAGGACACACTATGTGGTCACCCAATCTATGAGTTTTTCCAATACTATCTCCACCGGCACATCACAAGACGAACAAGCTGATGGCTTCAAAGATGCCTGATCCGGGCCCAGATACACACCAGATCTCAAAGACTCACTGAAAACATAGAATATAAACTGTACATTCTCAAGTTTGATATAGAACCCATGTTAAAATGACAGTATTTGGCTACCTTGGGCTAAATAAAAATGTTAGGAAAATTAATCTCCCACATTTCTTTTCCTTACTTCATTGTGGCTACCAGAAAATTTAGCATGAAGACTTGTATTGTATTCTGTTGGACAGCATATGATGTTCTCAAATTTGAGCCCTGTTGGCAGAAAACACAAAATTGGACACGTGTTGTGTGACTGGCTACCATATTGCCTCTTAAGTCTGGGGGAAAAGGTTCCAACCTCATAGGACTGTGCCACGAAGTCCTACATGACAGGATCGTTACTCCTTTTACTTATTTATTTATTTATTTTTGTCTTTTTTGAGACAGGGTCGCATTATGCAGTTCAGGCTGGCCTTGAGCTCACTTTGTAGCCCAGGTTGGTCTTGAACTCACAACAATTCTCCCGTCTCAGCCTCCTGAGTGCTGGGATTACATGGACCTCCACTCCCGATCCTGCCTCTAGCCCCATCTTCTCTCCAGGCTAGACACCTACCTCTACATCTCATCCCATGGATGTTTAAAAGGGACCCAAATTCAACATGCTCAAAGTTTGCTCCCCTTTTCCCACCTCTCACCCTCCCCTTTCTCTTCTTTCTCATCTGTATACCGGTCCTCATGACCACCAGATTCCAGGTCTTTTTATCACTGGCCTTGACTCCTTCTTTCAAAGAAAAGGTGAAAGTCTTTGCCAGCTCCCGGGGTGTATCTCTCTCCTGTCTCTCTTCCACTTTATTGTCACTGTCCCAGTTCTGCCCATTTTATTCTTTAATACTATTGTTTCAACATGCTCCAAACTAATCACCTTTCTTCTCTTCACACAGCCCCTCAACATTGGAGAGGTCTTTCTATAACCCAGAACTTCCACAGCCCAGCTTTAACAATGTCTTTGGGCCTCTGTGATGTTTGATCTCTTCACTCCAGCCCTTTTGAATTCAGCCTGGTTTTGTGGCACCAGCTGTATTTCCTGCTCTTTTCACTACTTCTCTCACCTGTCCCACCCTCCACTGCTATTCATGCTGTTTCTCCTGAACACAAGCAGTATTCTTTTAGCTCTAAGTCTTTAACTGGTAGTGCTTCTTGGTACTAATGTCATCTTATCTTCCTCACCTGCTTTGAAATGCTCTATCTAACCTGAGGGCACAGTTCAATCCACAGTCTCCAAAAGCTTTTGCAGTTCCATTGCCCAGCCCTAACCAATTCATCTTCCCAGCTGTAATAACATTTTCAACATGGCGCCATGATGACCCATGCTAGCATCATGTATGTGAGCACTTCTTTTCTTGCCTAGCAGAGAACTTCTTTAATGTTTTGTAGATGTTTATTCATCTTTTGCCCCTCCTTCATTCATAATAACCAGCACTGATTTATTTCAACAATCACTTAGAAGGTGCTCCATCTATGATGGGGAGTTAAGAAACAATGACAAAGGTCAATCTAGAATGCTCTTGGAAGGATCATTGTCCTGTCTTGTCTCAGTTCAAGGCAAAAAGAATCCCTTGAGGACTGACAAGGAGGGGTCAGGAACAATTAGATCATGTACATCTGTATAGGTGGATTTTCCAATTATGGCACATCAAAATATTAATCAAATATGCACAGTGAGAATACTTAATGTCTAGGTCAATCAGCTGTGGTGAGCCCAGGGCGTGCTTCACCCTCATCCTTTTTGCCTTCATCTCAGATAGGCAGATGCCTAGAGGTGGGCTTGGCTCTTCTAACCATACTGATGATGGAATGATCATTGGGGTGGAGAATAAGGAATGCCTCAGGGAAGATAAAATTACACTTCTATTAGGATGTCAAGCAAGACCTTGCCTGAGAAAAAAACTACTGATCCAGAGGGAAAAAATCAAGGAAGAAAAGAAAACACAATAAGAAATGGAGACCCCGGCTGCAATGGAGAGACTCATGCTTGCCTTTCAGGGTTGCTGGTCGTGTGTGTTGAATTACAGGCAATTAATGGTGGGCTCCCTGTTGGCCCTAAAGAATTTGGAACCACACGTCAAAAGGGAAACCTGATCACCAGAAGGGAAGCCTTGCCTCATCTTTTAACCCCGTGCCAACTTTGCTGGGTTTGAATTTTTCCACAGTGTATTTTATTCTTGAAATCTCACCAATCGTTGTTGGTAGAAGTTGATGAGAAGATAAAATTCTCTAGCAGGTCACGTGGCTTCTAGGATCCCAAATTGGGGTTGTGAAAATGTTATGTGATATTCAGGACTGACGAAAATCTTGCTTAATGTCTCCTTTACTGGTTAGTCATCTATCTGTGTGGAATGAACTGATACTTTTGTACAAGCTAGCTGTATGATGTGCACCAACATGATCTTGAGGTGCTACATGACTGTGGAGTTTGGTTCAAAGAACAATTATAGTCTGGCCAATGCAATTTCAGTGTTAATTACACTTCTTTATATTCCTGAACCATGACACATTTAAATGAAAGTAATATCATGCATCACTGAAAAAAAAAGACCCTAGGATGGTCTGAATGCTTCATGGAGCTAGGCCAGCTAAAGAGCAGTGGGCACTTCCCCCACTGAGACCAGCATGACCCAGACTTGTCCAGCGTGTGGACTCTGCTCATTCCAGTTCCCAGCCTTCTATCACAGTGACAACTTACGCTTCTGAATTACAAGGAATGAAGCTTACTCAGTAAAGAACATGGAATTGAAATGCTTAAAAGATGACTGTCTCCAAGATTTTTATTTTCCAGGTCAGGTTAAAATCTTAACACTAATTCTAACACAGTGTGAGCCCAAGACCTTAGGAAATCTGTGCTCGGTCTCCTCAGGTGCAAAAAATGAGTGTAGGAGCATTTGCTGCTTCCAAACTGAAAGGTTCTAACAGTTTATGCTGAAGCTATGTTAGACGACCACACCCTGGTTTAGATATCTAGGAGAAAGTCAATGGAGTGTTTACACCAAGCTGTAAAACGGGATGATGTTGACAATGAGGTCTCATGTTAGACTTGTGCAGAGAAAGCTCTGAAGTCTGTGATAGCCAAACAGTTTGTTGCTGTTGAGTGGGATTCTGTTTCATTTCTGGCATCAGGGCATACAAAAGCCACACTGCATGCCCTGGTTCTAAGGTGTTTTCCCCCGATATTTACATGAAGTACAAAAGCATTATTATACCATAAACTTTAGGAGAATTATTTAAAACAAAAACCTTGATAATGGAGATTTAGGGTAGTGACAACCACCACTGGGAATTTAATGCTAACCAAATTTCTGTTCATCAGTTCTTCTATCTTGATGTTTAAATAAGCAGAAGCACAAAGCACCAATGAATCATGGGCTATATACCTTGGAACTACGTATCACAGTAAGGCATGTCCTCCCTGGTTGTGTGAAAACTTGTCTCTCTGATTGTAGCTTGGAGTTTTTATTCCTAGATGCAGAAACACTGCATGATAGAGAGTTAAGGTTAATTAAATTTACTGAGTGAATTGGCAGGGGAAATGTAAAAGATGGCCAGTCACACCCTGTACATGTAGGGCAGGTACACAGTCACGCGGTCACTCAGTCTTCAGTCTTTCAGGAGTCCTGCATACGCAGTGACCTCAGGCCTTGGAGAAGCCCAGGAATGGCACTGACATTTCATCTTCTCAAACCTTTATCTGAGCCCAAGCTCATCTTACACACACCCAGAGAGGACCCTACCACCTTTCCTGGGGAGACACCTCCGTAGGCCCCAGCTCCCAGTCATTGTGGCAGCCATCGGCTGAGGCATCGATGCCGCTCTAATACATAGGAGTTATCACTTGGGATAACAACATGCTTCCCACCTTGGACCAGGCACTGCTCTAGTCCATATTCTGTTAATGAATATGTTAATGTATCCTGGATAGTGTGGACTGAGTCCTCAGTGGGCAGAAAGAGGAAAGAAGAACCTAACGCAACTTGGCATTGGTCAAAGGAAGCAGAGGAAGGTAAGTGATAAACCTACATGAACCAGAAGTGCCGGATGAGGTCTCAGTGCCCTCAAGAGCCATTACCCATGCAAAAGTGCTCTGCTGATCACCAAATGGAGTTCATCGCGGAGAAGTTTCATCATCTCAACAGTGAGTGGGAGCAGAAAAGCATTTATGACTGTGAAACAGAAAAAGAATTCTTGCTAATTACCATTTTGTTTTAAAGTATAGTAGGATTGGGGGCACCCTCTCTACCCCAGCCAGCTTCTTTCCTTGGCTTTTATGTGGGCAGTGCTGTTGTAATTTCTCTGTTCAAATAAAGTCTGTAGAAAGCCACAAAAAGAGATCTGGACCCTAAAGCTTAACGGATTCTGGAAAGCAGCTGGCTTGTAACATGAGTCATTCCAGCCCGGCTTTCTCTTTTGTATGTTTTTTCTCTGACCTAAAGAATGGGTTATTGGATGTTTCCTGGCAGGTGCTATGGGATTAAGGAGGGAGCTGGTCAGAAGCAAACTTTGAATTAGGATGTTTTTTAAAAAATAGTTTGCTAATGTAAATATGATCTTTAGCTTAATCCCCACTACCTAACATGAGGTTTAAATTTAATAGTGAGGTTTTAAAAAGTTGGTTGACATGTGCATCTATTATTCGTGTATATGTCTCCATGGCTTGCTTGGGAGTTGTATGTTAATTGTTGATGATGAAATCTCCGGGAAACATTCTTATCTATCAAGCCCAGCAATCTAAAAACCCAAATACCCACATTCTTTTTCCTTTTCTGCAGTTATATGAGAGAAAACAAAGTAGAATATTAATAAATTTACTACATGTTTTTTTTTTTCCTTTAAGGGCTATTGCTAATTCTTTGGGGTTTCAGAATAATCTCCCTTTCTTATAATTCTAAGTCGCTATAAATGAATGCAGCAGGTTCCCAACTTAAGAATATTTGAGCTGTGGTCTTTCACAAGTATGCTGCACTGTGTAAGATTTACAGGTGTACTCTATAAGATTGACTTTGTCTGGTTATGAGTGAATTCAACTTGCGAATGTTCTCCTGGAATGAAATTCTTTCATAATTCAAGGACTTAACTGTATATTTTCACATAATGACTCTCAGGTATTTCTAAAGATGATTTAAGTTACTGAATCACTGAAGAAAAATTGACTTGAATGATACCTAATTTCATAGCATCTACTTTTAATATATTTGTAACTCAAATTAACTACAACAGGTGATCCGTGTGGTTATGTTTCTGTGTACATAGCTGTATGCAGGACCTACTTATACACATCAGCTCCACTTCCATATTTGAGTTACCATAGAAAATATTCTAGGAGAAAGATTTTGAAGGTGATGGTACACACTGGTAAGCTGAAAAGGAAAGACAAAAGAAAGGGGATAATATATTGGACAGAAAGTCTAAAATCCCATATTCGGGTGCAAAGATCTAACTGTAAACTTCAGCTTCTTCTCACCAAAACTGAGTTTGGACAATCATTTAACCCTGAAGAGATTCATAT
This sequence comes from Dasyprocta punctata, assembly GCA_004363535.1. Taxonomy (NCBI): domain Eukaryota; kingdom Metazoa; phylum Chordata; class Mammalia; order Rodentia; family Dasyproctidae; genus Dasyprocta; species Dasyprocta punctata. The sequence continues at coordinate 56,423 of RJWM01008002.1, read as the reverse complement.
ACACATCTGCATGCTGAGATGAAGAATAATGCTTGCTCTTTCAGAGGATGAGAAGGAGGACAGAGGGATCTTTAGTAGAAAGTTCTTGGCTACTCAGAGGAGAATATGAATTGGGAGTCAGCAAGGTTTCAGTGAAAGACTGAACAATAAATACTTTAGGCTTTGTGAACCAGGTCTGTTTCAAAAATACTCTAGTTGTTTGGGGGCAAGAAAGCAGCCTTAGATAATACCTGAATAAAAGGTATGACTGTACTCCAGTGAAATGTCACTTACAAAATCAAGGTGTTAGGCAGATTCAGTCCATGGTTTATCATTTGCCCTGATGTAAACAGTAGCTGTGGTCATGAATGAACAATACAAATGTCCGTGGTCTAGGGTATTTGCAACCACACCCTCCCCATACTAATGTACTCATTTACATCATTTCTTTCTTGTAAAATATCCACCCTTTTCTTGTGCTATGGGTGCCTGTAAGTCAATGAAATTATTTTGGTGGTCTGCACATGGAGTTGAATTTCCACCCTTCCATTGCAAAGCAGAGAAATTCAGACTGAGGCAATATATTTGAGAGTCTGCATTGGTGTGTTATAAAACCTAGCCTAAAGAAAACTAATTCATAGGCATTTTAAATCCATACATACATATGCAGTACAATATGTATGATGCATATTTAGTTTCTAATTGAATATCAATGGATTTTATTTATTATATGTTTTTATAGATCCACAAAAATGAATGACCATGAAAGAACGACTGTGTAAATCTGAAATGAGGTATGCATGATACTTCAGAGTGGAGCTTATTAAGGAGCCTCAGTCCCAAATTGAACATGAATTACAATTTAAGAAAAAGAAAGCAAAGTACTGGTAGTGTCTCTTTCATGCTGTGCAGATCAGAACATAGATTTGTATGACCTTTCTAGAGAAGGGAACCCATTAGTATGAAAACCCTTTAAAATGTTTGCAGCCTTTGAAGCAATATGTCCATCTGTAGTAACTCATTTTATGGTAATAATCAGAAATATGCCCAAAGATGATTATGTTCAGAGATGTGAATTACAGCATTAATTATTATAGTGAAATGTCAAAAATAATCTAAATTATCAATAATTTAAGGCTGGTTAGGTAAATTACTGAGCTATGGAAATTCATGCAATCAATACATTTTAGAATATTATTCTCTCTCTCCCTCTCTTCTTTCTTTTCCTTCTCTCTTCTTTCTCTTCTCTCCCTTTCTCTCTCTCTTTCTCTCTCTCTTTCTTTCTTTCTCTCTCTTTCTTTCTTTTTCTTTCTATCTCTCTCTCACTGTGGTACTGGGGATTGAACCCAGGTTTTGTACATACTGAGTCATTTTCCTTTTATTCTGAGACAGAATTTTGCCAAGTTCCCCAGGATGGCCTCCAATTTGTAATCCTTCTGCTGCAACCTTTTGAGTAGCAGGGGTGAAAGGCGGGTAACACCTTGCCTAACTATAATAGGATTTTAATGGCATGAAAATGCAATATTTTTAAGAGACAAAAATAGTTTACAAAGCAACACTTTACCTCTGATGCCAAGTTAAATTAATTTCAACATTGTAGAAAAAAAAAATCAACCGTAATGTTAACAGGAGACAGGCTAACCAGTAGGATTATGGAAAATGTTAATTCCTTTCATTTTGATTTTTGAAGATTTCTCCAATGAAATTTTGCATTGGACAGAAGAAAGTAAACATTCTTTTTTTAAATCAACACTTTGATTAACTAGAGGTAGCTGAACTTTATAATTTAATGGAAACAGGCCCTCCTACCCAGCAGCTAAACATGATTTTCATGCTGCACACCCTACACAAATGGTCAGACTCTTCAGCCTCCTGCAGCTACTGACTCACCCAGTGATAAATCTTGCCCAGCTGATGGCCCTGCTCAGGTGAGGAGACCTCGAGGTATATGCACATCATCAGGAGTTCTCCTAGCTCACGGTGGACACTATCATCTCTGCAGACTTGGGCACATTCTATAATCACCATAGGAAATCATCTTTGCTCAGCTTACCTCCAGAGTTTCAGACAAGCTCAAGTAAGACCTCTGTGTTATAGCTCTGTCCTCATCTCATCAGTGGTACTTTAAATGGAGAACTCTCCAGTGTTGAAGCAGGAAAGCCAGTGGAAAGCACACTTGCCCAATCATTTATTCAATATATGCTTTTGATACTGGGATCCAAGTTAGTATACTGGAGACCCTTCCTTGGCACTGCCAGGGAATCCTGCCAGCTCTGCTTTTAGGGCATGGGTGGGCCAAGTCCTCCCCACTGAGAGAAGAAACTCCTTTGATCTCTGTGTGCTGCTGAGGTCTTAGCTCTTGAACAGGTACATACATCACAGAACTTGTTTTTTGTTTTTGTTTCTGTTTCTTTGTTTTTTGAACCCAGACCCTTTGCACCAAACCACACCTCCTACTTCTTTTTCCTTTTTTTATTTTGAGACATGTTCTCCTTAAGTTGCTAAGAATTTGTGCACCTTCTACCTCAGTCTTCCAGAGTGCTGGAATCACAGGTCGGCACCACCATGCCAGCTTCCTTTCAGTACTGATGCTGCCTGACTGTGGCTTATTGGTTTTTCTCTCATCAGCTTCATGGTGTGCTCCCATCAAAGCTGGAGCCGGGCACCCCGGCCTCTTCTTGAGAGCTTCTTGCAAGGTCCAGGTGACAGATCCTGCCATATGTTCCCCACAGCCAATGGTCCTAGTCGGGCTGATAAGTTTGGAGAGCTCTTGACAAGTTTGGAGAGGAAGGAGCAAAAACTGCTAATGCAGGAAAGATGGCACCATGGAGTAGGTATGTGCAGACTCCGAAGTCATTAAAATGCAGTATATATGGAGACCACTTCCCCAAGATGAACGCAATTATTATGCACCACAAACACATACCAACACAAGAAGAAACTATAGTTAAAAAATTAGACTCTGAAATCAACCCAACTGGGTTTGTTCACCAGCTCTGCTGTTTCCCAGCTGAGACACCCCAGGAGGTTCCCAAATCATTCTGCATGTCACTGTCCTCGCCTGGACAATGGGATCATGATCCCCACTAATGCAAAGGGTTCCATGAAGATGGGAGCAGTTGGGATATGGAAAGCTCCTGGCAGGGGCACCACAGGTGTGCATGATACAGCACAGGTGTTCACATGTGTTTACAGCTGCATGTTTACAGTAGGGGGTGAGCTCATGGGTAGTTTGAACATGCAGGTGGGAGGGTATAACAAGGAGGTGCAGAGGGGACAAACCTGTAGGTGAGGAGGGCAGGGATGGCCATCCTCTGAGCGTGCAGGAGCAGTGGAGGGGGCAGGGGACCCATGTCTAGAAGAGACATCTAGGGAGAGACTGGGCTGTCTCAAGGTCAAGAACAATGTGCTGAGGACCTGTGATTTCATAATTGTGCAGCTGCCTTTTAAGTTGACTCCTCCAACCTCCTTCTGAGTTGAAACTGGTGAAGGGTGGCAGTAGTATTAGCCCCAGGGTAGATGCTTATTGAATTAAGAAATAAGGGAGGGGTGAGAGCATCAAAAAGGGACTCACAGTGGGGTCCTCACTGCACAGGGAAGCAGAGCAGAGTAGGAGAGAAGGACGCAGAGATTGAGGAAGGGAGGTGGGCTGTGAGTGCTTTCTGAAGCTGAGAGGAGCCTCTTAGAGGTGGTCATGTGAGTCACTGAGATGGGCACATAAAGTCAACCTAGAACTAGATCCCAGGTCTCCCGTACAAAGCCTTGGCTCTGAGTTCTGCAGGGAACAAAGCTAGGCCACGTGGAGGTGACTACAAAGCAAGAAACACAGAAATCATTATCTCAGTCTCCCAAAGTACACCTGTGTCCCAGCTTGTGTGAGGCAATCACCAGTTCTCAGAACCAAACCTCAGTGGAGAAACCCACCCTCCACCTGACTCACCCTCAAGCAACCTTCCAGCATGGATGTAAGTTTTATTCAGACCCAAGTCTGCCTTGGCCCATGATCTCATTACCGCTTCCCTCTGTGGTGCAATCTGGTCATTGCATGGATTCAGTCCATCCTTGGACACACAACAGTGAGCTTGGTTTCTCTTTGGCAGCAACCAGTGGCTGCCTTGATGGTGCAGGTAAAGTCACTGCCACCCAGGTCACTTAGGAAACTCATGTCCTATGTCCTTTCAGAGGCAGCTTGCATGTCACAAGCACCAATCATATTCTCAATAATCCTCGGTTTTGTTTAACTCATTTTCTGATCTGGTCTCAGATCCAGGTAAATCATAATACCATTCAAAAGCCAATCAACTCTCAAAGGAAGATTTTCTTCCCCACTTCCCTGAAGATGTTCACGAAACTAGAGATTTATTTCCAGGTGGGAAGATTACAAATCAAATATCCTTAGATGTTATTTGTTCAGTGAATCCTAATTGTATGTCTAGAGGTATTAATAGATACTACTACCGAAAACATGGAGGGCAAGGGTTTGTATTTAAGTAGGTTTGAGGGACAGAGGTAAACAGAAGGGGGAAGACTTCACCACTGCAGAACTTCTCAGAGGCTTCAGCATATAAAGGAGCCTGGCCATTTCCGGAGGAAACTTTGAAGGCAGTAAGAACACATCTATTCTAAGGATCTCTGGAACCAGTGTTTTGGGGTCAATTCTACAGAAAAGGCCACTAGTGTAAAGCTCCATCATCCCATATGACATGTGAACCCAATAAGACAAGGTAACCTTGCCAGGCCTACAAAGCTGACTAGATGAGGATCAAGACAAAAGACAAAACTACAGTGGAGTGAGTGTCCCTTTGCCATAAAGATTTTATCACTGGATGAAATGCATACATTTTCAAAGGCACCCCTTTGAATGAGAAAACATCCCTGTGTCTAAGCAGGCTCATCCCAACCTACCTATCTATGTGGGCCACAAGCAGCCTCTTGATTGGTCATGAAGAAGGTGGTGGAACATTCTGGAATGTTCCATCTTTAGGAGCCCTGGGAGGTGTGTCCCAAGGTGGGAATCAGGACACTAAGAATGCCTTGAGAGGAAGCCCAGCCAGTAAGCAAAGCAGAGGAAGAAAGAAGTGGAAGAAAGGCAACAACACCTATTTTAGCATTTGCCTATCTTTGCCTCAGGGAGTGACTACTCCTCTCCACTGAAGGAAAGTCCTTTCTGTTAGGGTTCACTTAACACTTGCATGTGGTGGGTAAAACAAACTATAATGGGCCAGTCCACCAGCCTGATGGCCACAGATGACCTCATTTTAGTGGAATGTTATTCTGAAGCTCCAAGCAACTAACTCAACAGTGAGTATATAGAGAGGTGGGCACTTCCTGCTGTACTTGTTCCAATCTGGCCACTCCACTTTGTGGTCATTCCCTTGAGGAGCAGGCAGTGTGTCTTGAAGGGCAGAACCATCTTGGTTGGCAGTTGGAGAGCAATGGAAATGTAGCTCACCACACTCAAGGGTCATTCTAGACAAAGGCACAGACCAGGACTTGGTTGTAGTACACCTAGCATCACAGATTTGACCATTCCCCTCACTGGACTCTTGGAAGATTTCCAGAACTGTGATCTGCTATCTAGGTGAACAGAATATACTGTTGTAATCAAATAAAACTCACAACAAGAGAACCTAATGCATGTTTGGTCATTTCTGTCATTGCTGTTGGGCTGCAGAGCATGGTATAAAAAAGCACTCAGGAGTCACAAAGACAAAGGCTGACTGCCTGGCTCTTGACTGGGAGTGACCCGTTCACTTATCTGAATCTCAGGTTTTGTCATTGGTAAAACAAGGACAGTGCTTACCTCCTAGGGTTCCCGTGAATCTAACAAAAGGTGATGCCCATGGAACACTCGTAGTGCAGGGCTTAGAAAACAGTAAGTGAATGATAAATGTTACTTCGCATCCCCCTCTCTGTGCGTACTCCTGGTAGGCAGTTGACTTTTGCCTGGTCAAATATCTGTGATGAGATTTCTAGTTCTGGTCACCAGAGGTGATATTCTGCGTTTGCACTGTGGCCAGCAACACCCTCTAGCACGGGGACCAGGTAAGCCACCATGGAAATTCCACACCTATGAACCACTGTGAAAAGTCTCAGAACCTGATTTCTGGACCCTAGAGGGCTAGGGGTTAAGGACCAAGATAGAAATTCCCAAAGATTTCCTAGCACTATTCCAGGTTCCCACCTACCAAGAGTTCCTCTGTAATCCCCACCCATGGGAGCACCCCAAGTATCCACCTGTTGCATTGAGATCACTGGGCCTTAAAATTTGTGCTCATTCTGTGCCAGGGGGTGGGGTAGGCCAAGGGCCCACAGCCAGGGCACAAGGTGCCATGCAGCTCCAAACAGCGAGGGACAGTGCCAGTGAGCAGGTGCTGGGGGGAGCGAGGGCTTTCAGTGGAGAAGGGGAAGAGGTGAGGGTTGGGAGCGGGAGGATGGAGAAGGCCCCCTGTGTCTGTGATTCCAGGGGGAGGTGAGAAGACTGAGCAGCTGTCCTTTCAGCTTCTGCCCCCACTCCTCAGCCCTCCCGCACTGCAGCACGGGCCGTGCCTTCCACGAGGACGCAGCCGGTCTCTTCTGAAGTCAGAGACTTCAGGGCTCTGGACTGCTCGGGAGCACCAGCACAGATGGCTCTCATACTTACATAACTCTCAGACCCTGTCTGGTGTGTTAGGGCTGAAGAATATAAAGCCTCACGCAGCGGGGCAGCTGCGCGCCAACTAAGGCGGCTAAGGGAGGGGCAGACTCGGAGAGCGCGCATGCGCTCCTGGTCAGAGCGAGCAGCAGGCTGTGGCAAAGGCTCAGGCCCGGTCTCACCCGCATCTCAATGGCTGGAAAACATCTGAGACGATGATGCCAGTGCTGGCTGTGAGAGGTGCGAGAACTCTGAGTGGAAACGAGGATACCTGAGGTCTGGTTCTCGTGCTGTCCTGGGTGACTCTGGACAAGATACTTCCCCTGACTGACCAGAAGTGGCTGAGCTAAAGAATGGAGGGCTGTTGTGTTATGAATCAGTCTGGCTCTGTTCTAGGTGGTTCAGGCCTGGGGGAGTCTGTGAACTTCACCTTTCCCAAGGCTGAAGATTGAATCCAGGGCCTTCTCACTGAGCTCTATCCTTAGCCCCTTTTATTTTGTCTTTTATTTTGAGAAGGGGTCTCGCTGAGTCACTAAGTTGCCCAGGCTGGGCTCAAACTTACAATTCTCCTGCCTCAGCCTTCTGGACCCATTTTACTTTTTCTCATAATAATCTTTTGAGGAAGGATTTCTGAGGTGTTCCCAATGGGCACAAATGCTCCACAGCAGAGAGAGTTCTCAACCAAAGGGCCGAAGTCTCCAGTTGACGTGGGAGGGCCGGAACTGTGGGGACACAAAGGTGTCCTCTGGCTCCAAAATCACAGCTGGGGACAGTTTTACCTCCACCCAAAGATGAAGACGAAGCCCTAGACAGCTGATTGGTGACAGGTGCTGGCCCTGCGTATCCCCTCACCCAGGGGCTGTTTCCGCTCTGAAGGAGGCTGAGGCGAGGGGACAGGATGGGGCAACACACAGGCCCAGGCGGGGACAGGCATTACGGTCACATTAAATCAGTGAACACCATGGGCAACACGGTGTGTTGTTGGTGCCTGGATTGTGTCCTCCTCATATGCTACAGTCAGTCCCAAGCCCCGTCTCTCAGAATGTGGCCTTATGTGGAGACAGATCTTTATAGGGAAATTAAGGTAAACTGAGGCCATCAGGATGGGCCCTGATCCAGCACAACTGGCCTGCTCATGAGAAGAAGAGATCTGGGCACAGCCTGGGTCAGAGGCCGATGGTGTGGGGGCGCAGGCAGAAGCTGATCGTGCGCAAACCCAGCAGCGAGATCCTCCCAGCTCTCCCCAGGAGCCGGCCCAGCGGTGCCCTGACCTTGGCACGCAGTGAGAGATAGTAAACCCCGCTGCCCGAGTGCCCAGCATGTGCTGCTTGGATAAGAAGCCCTGGCACACCCTCACACACACCGTTCCTCTAGGCCTGCTGAGAAATCTGGATTAGGGGACTCTTACATGATTTTATTAGGGTGACCTTATATCCAAATTGCCACTTCCTGGGGGAGAATTAGGTAAGGCACTCTGAGCGCATATACACAGCTCTGCAGGCACATGGCTTGGTGTGGGGAGGAGGTCTTTGAAAAAGTGTCCCCTTCCTTGGGGCAGTCACACCTAAGACTGGGACTCTTGATTTGACAAGCGGGCAGCCCAGGCTGAATTGCAGTCTCCACTCTGCCCTCAGTTGGGTGACTTTGTGCAGTGCCCGACCTGCTCCATCATCAGACTCCAGGAACCTCTTCGTGATGAGATTTATCTTAATCCTTCAGAGCCCTAGGATTCAGGCCAGGGCTGGCTCTCCAAGGATCCTCGGTCAACACTGGATTGAATAAAGGCAGTTTGGTTTTCTCTGGGGACTAAAGAGAGGCAGGGAATAATGGCACCACAATACCTCCAGCTCAGAAGTGTCCACAAGTGTCTCCCAGCTTCAGGAAGAAGTTCAACCAACCACCTGGCTTAGACTGGCTTGTATTAATCCAGGTTGGTCCACCCAGCACAGCTTAAAGCCCGTACGCTCTGCACGCCCTGCCTTGCACATGCTGCTACCCTAGCTGGATGACTGTTCCCCTACTCTCCCATAAAGTCTAAAGCCTGACTTGACCTGTGGCCTCTGTGATGGCTCCAGACACCTTCCGGCCTGCCAGTCCTCTGATCAGCTGTGGCATCACTACACGTGCTGCTCAATCCTGCACCGCTGCACATGCACATGTCCTCAGCTTCTCCTGCATGCTCCTTGTAGAAGAGGGCTACAAGGTAGGCATGGGAAGCCTTTCCCAGAAAGCCATTGTTTCCGCGGCGACATGGGACCCAAAGCACAGGGTGGGCTGATCTCGCAGGCTCTGGTAAATCAGACCCTGTTTTCCAACAGCAGTTTTTCAAACATGGAAAATAGCAAGGAATGCTCCCCTCTCCCCAAAGTGAGTCCATACTTAGATATGGCAGAGAAGGAACTAAAGAAAGTAGCAATTGCCAGAGCCCTACAACTTATAAAAAGTTTTTTTTTTTTTATTTTAAGGGAAAAAGGATCCAATTGCTTCTTCTACATCGAAAGTTTTCATCATCTCCTGCCAGACCTCACCCTCCAGAAGATCTGGAGATCCATAAAAGCAAGAGCTCTCGAGACTTTCCCAGCACACGGAACCAGACATTTCACGGAGCAGAGATGCAGCGGCCAGTGGGGAAAACACAGTGGATCCACCCATGGAGTTTGGTCTGTGCTCACTGAGAAAGTGGACCAAAGAGAGATCTCTTCTGTCCCCTCACCCCCAGCCCAGGGGGTCTTCTTGACTTGCTAGATCAAGAAGGCAAAGTCCTAGGGCTCCAGGGGTAACATGATTAAAGTTTGTCTTATGTATGTGCAAACTGGCCAAAATGAAACCTACTAATATGTATAACTAATATGTATTAATAACAACATAGATAAATAAATAAATAATCAAACAAATAAGTATCTCTTAATAATGTAAAAATTAAAAAGGCAAAATCAAACTGGATATGGTGTCCCTGTATTCCCAGGGCCACCTGTAATCTCAGCATTCAGGAGGCTGAAGCAGGAGGATCACCATGAGTTCAAGGCCAGCCTGGGCTACAGGGTGAGTTCAAGGCCAGACTGTACCATATAGTGAGACGCTGTCTCAAAAAAGAAAAGAAAAGAAAAAATAAAAAAGAGTAGAAAGAATAGAAAAGAAAAGGAAACAAGGGTCTGAAATGCAAGCCCAGCCTGGACAATTTAGTGACTTAGTAAGACCCAATCTCAAAGTAAAAATTAAAAATAGGGCTGGGGGACATAGCCCAGAGCAAAGCGTCTGGGTTTAGTCCTCAGTATTGCCCTGCTCCAAAGTGGCAAAGCCAGCCTGTTGGCCAGGGGTCTTTTGCACAGCGCTGGGAGGAGAAAGCAGCAGGCCAGGAGGCCTGACCGGGTTTTGAGGCCACAAGAGAATTCTCCCGGGCACCAAAGGCAAAGCGGGAGCTGGGTGCTGGTGCTGAGCTCACTGCCTCCCCACGTGCCGTTCTGAAGTAACTGAGAAATGCACCCCAGGAGCAAACGGAGAAGTGGTGCTAGCATTTGGCTCTTGGAAACAGGATGGAGACTACCAGGTTTAGCCCTTAGGTCTGGGGTACACCACAGAGTGACCCACAGGGACTGCGGAGGCCTGCGCCCCCAGCCCTCAGCAAAGCCCTGAGGGTAGGAATTGGAAGGCGACCCTGGTTGGAGGCCAGGGCCTGGGAGGATGCACCCACCCAGCAGGCAGCCCCAAATGCCTCTCCTGAGCTCACCCGCACAAGGACCTCTCCTCCCAGGAAGTGGGGGACGACAGCGGAGAAGAAAGCTCAGGGCCGCGTTCTCAGTGCCCTGAAAGGCAGACATCCCCAAGAAGAGGTCCAGGGGCAGGCAAGGGCGACTGCAGCACATCGGTGACAGCTGCACGCTTTGCGCTCTGCAATGCCAGCCTGGCCCACAGAGGCAGCACAGGCGAGCGGGCAGCCAGGAAAGGGCCGCAGGCAGGGTGCCTGCTGCTGGACACAGCTCCTGGGCGGTGCGGCTGAGGAGCGTGCTTGTCTTCACGCACTGGAGAGAGTTGGAGGATCTGCATCCGGTGTGCAGTTTAGGGGCTGGCAAGAGACCGAGTGGGGTGAAGACGAGGTTTCTCTTGCCTAGCTTTTATTGGAGCCCCTGATCCCCAGCCTGGCTCACCAGGAGAACAGCTCGCCTCTGCTGTCCCAGGGTCGTTGAGGGGCACAACTTGTTGCACTTCCTGCCCTAAATCTGTGGATGCTGGGCACAACTCAGCAACCAACTCACCTGAATAAAAGCCTGGAGTTGTAATATGATACATGGATACCCATTTTATAGCAGCACAACTCACAATAGCTAAGTCTTGGAAACAACCAGTATTTCCATCAAGAGATGAGTGGATAAAGAAAATGTGGTATGTCCACACAGTGAAGTACTACTCTGCCACAAAGAAGGATAAATTTGAGTCATTTGTAAGAAAATGGATGCACTTTGAGACCATAATGGTAAATGAAACAAGCCAAACACACAAAATTAAATTTGGCATGGTTTCTCTTATATAAACAAAGCAAAATAAGAGATAATAGGAAATAGGGAGATAGAAGTGAATTTTTTTAAAAAAAACTTAATAGGAAAAAGCAAAACATTATCATGATTTAAAAAAAAAAACCTGGAGTGTAGTACTTGCAGATTTCAGCAGTCTGTGTGATTGTCACACATCTCTGATCACAGGACTCTTGACCCAAGATGTCTACCATTTAGGGAGAGACGTAAGTCATTCCAGAGCATAGGTAACTGTAAACAGGCAGCAATGAGTTTTGAGGAGTCACCACTTTTGTTGAATTCCAATTTAAATAACGTCATTTTGTATGCTGTGCATATTTAGCTCCGAGTTTGCAAACTTCCTGGAAATCAGCAGTCAGTTGGACTGAGATGAACTTCCGGAAGACCCCATGTGTGTTGGCTGGAGGAGGAAGAGGAGGCAGGTCTCCATCCACAAAGGGTTTCCTTTCTCCCAGCGGGTGGCATGAGGGGACCAGGCCTGGGCAGCAGCTGCAGGTAGGGGGTGAGGGGCTGCCTGTGACTGTTGCAGCCCCAGATGCAGCTGGATTGAGGGGCCTGACCCTGAGCATAGGGAAGGGGGTACCTGAGAAGACCATCAACATTGTTAGGTTGAAAAGGGGCTGCTGAGGGGCTGGGGATATAGATCAGTTGCATAAGCACTTGCCTGGCAAGTGCAAGGTCCTGAGTTCGATTCCTGGTACCAAAAAAAGTAAGAAGGAAAGAAAGAAAGAAAGAAAGAAAGAAAGAAAGAAAGAAAGAAAGAAGCAAGAAAATGATCCTAAAACAAAGGGACAAGCTGAAGAATCCAAAGACTGTTTAAGGGCCAGGGATGTAGCTCAGCGGCACAAGTGTCTGCCTGGTAAGCATGAGGTCATGAGTTCAATTCCTGGCACAAAAAAAAAAAAAAAAAAGAAGAAACTTAAAAGGGGCTGCTGGGGAGTGGGTTGGCAAGAGAGGGTACATGGAAGAGAGACTAAGACCAGTATCTGTGGGGACAAGGAATTTTGGGGTGTCAATGACCACTTCTACAAAAAATTATATATTAAACTAAGCATGCTTTATCATATATGTATATGTTATATGAAATGAGACATTTATATAGTTCACAAATCATATATACTTACTAACATATACTGTTTATTCTGAGTATAAAAACATGACTGCATTAAGTAAATATGAATCAGTAACCGAATAAATACTTCCCCTAGCTCATGGCCACACAACTAAAGACTACATTCTCCAGCCTCCCTATAACTGAGTGTCTCCATGTTCATTTAAATTCCGGTCAATGAGTTGTGAGCAGAAGTATTGCAGGAAAGTTTCAGACCCTGACTTTAAAGGGAATCATTAGATGTTTGTTTTCCATATCCTTCCTTTCTGCTAGCTGGAATGTGGATGTGATGTTTGGTGCTGGAATCACCACTTTGAACCATGAGGCAGGGATTATAGAAGATGACCTATCAGGATGCAAGAGAACTGGCCATTTGACTGTGAAGATGTTATGCTAGCCTATTAAGACATCTTGAAGAAAGAGAAACAAGCTTCTAGTCTGTTTAAGCACCTGAAATACAGTCTGTTACAGCAGTCCAACCCATACTCTAATCCAATACAAGATATTGATCTGCTTGCTACTTAAAATCAGAGTATCTGGGGTAAAAATCAATCTCTAATCATTCTTCAAGAGACTTCTTAGAATTTTAACTTACTTTCTGCATTTTATCCCTTTTATTTCTCAAATAAAGAATTTCAGTTACATAGTGTTAAATTCTTGCCCTAAAGCTATTACATTATTCTCTCTGCACCTCTGTCATTTCAGTTATAAGCATGTGTGGTCAGCTGCAGTCCAAAAATGTTAAATGGAAAATTTCTGAAATAAATAATTCGTAAGTTTTAAATTTCACATTGCTCTGAATGATCTGATAAAATATCATACCATCCTGCACTCCTCTTGGAATGTGACTCATCCCTTTGTTCACTGTATCCACACTGTATAGGTTACCTGCACATTCATCACATTAATAGTTGTCTCGGTTATCATATCACCTATGGGGGGTAGTACAGTGCTTGGATTCAAGTAACTTTTTTTTTTGTTTTTTTTTTTGTTTTTTTTTTACTTTATAATGGCCTTGAAGCCCAAGAATAGCAGTCCTGGCAATTTAGATACACTAAAGAGAAATCATGTAATACTCCCTTTTAGCAAAAAGGTGAAAATTCTTTACTCAATAAGGAAGGAAAAGAATTACATGCTGAGTTTGCTAAGATCTACAGTAAGATTAAATGGTTCCATTAAACTGTGAGAAGAGAAAAGAAATTCATGCTAGTTTGGCTGTCACATTTTAAACTATAAAAGTTACTGCCCGGTGAGTGATAAGTGCTTGTTAAGATGAAAAAGGCTCTGTGTTACAGCAGCTGCCCCTCTTGCTTTCAGCTGTCCTTGGGAGTCATGAAACAGGCTCATGCATAAGGGAGACCGCTATCCAACATCACTACAGCACCAGGAAGGGCTTACATTTGTTTTTCTTTTTAACTAGGTATGACTCATGTTGAAGCTGACTTTTCGAACATGGATTATATACATGGTTGCAGCCTGAAAACATTTCCTCTCAATCTAGTCATCTTGCAACTCAACATTCTTCTCTAGTGACACCAAAGTTCTTAGTATTGACTTAGAATGCACTGTGTGCAGCACATTCTTGAAAATATCTATAATATCTGGAAGATAAGTGATGGGTTTGATTTTTAGAAATAGTCAGAAGCCATTTGAGCAAGAATAGTAATAACATGGCTAATGAAGTCTGATAATATTTGTCTTGGTCAAATATGAGCTGTGGTCTAAAAGGAGGCTGTTCTATTTGCACAACCAATAATTGACTCTGAAAGTCACTTCAAATGAACAAACCCAAAGACATTTAAAATACTGTAATGATGGTGCTATTGGATTGGCTTCCTAGGTCCCCAACACTTTGAAGGCCATTACAATTATAGATGTGCAAATTCTGAACTATACCTACACAATCAGGTTTATTATGTTTTATTTACAACTTAGACATCTTTGGTTTCATTTGTCGATGATAGTTTTTAAAAGAGAAAGAAGTTCATTTAGGACATTATTGGAATAATCATGCATAAACTTGGGCAATTCCCCCTATTTTCTCCTTGCCTGTACTCTAAGCTATCAGAGCCAGGACCTGTATAACCTGTAGCAACCTCTCCTTCCCCAGGGCTCCCCTGGCCCCACACCAGTCTCAGGAGACACCCCAAGTCCCCTCGGCAGACTGTGCACCTTATTGTTCATGCCTAGCTCATGTTACCACTGGCCCAGCCTCTCCTCCTGCCCTGAGAATTCATCATCTCGGACCTGAGTTTTCTCTCTTTTATATCATCATAAAGTTGTCCTATTCATTATTGAAGTCTATACCCAACCAGCCAAAATATATAAATGTTCGTATATTTGGGCTCAAGTACAGAAATCTTCAACAGGAAATCAAGGAAAATCAGGAGCCACTTCAGCATGAGGCCATGAGATAAAGAATGGAAGCCGAAAATGAGGAAGAGACAGGATCTCAATTAAGAGGGGCACGAAGGATTTCCCAGTGGAGATGCTTAACGGGAGAGCTGGCCACTAGGAGACATTTCTGGGGGGAGGAAATAGAGCCATCATTCACCAGGAGTCCTTAAGAATACAGTCGATGGTTATTCCACTAGGCTAGACATTAATCATGAACACAGGAAGACTGAACGAATGGACCTGGGCTGTCTCCACCCCATGTTTCTGGACATGGGAGTAAAATAAGCAAATTTGAAATTCCAGGAATATAACCTCGGTCCGGATGTGGATGTGTGGGCTAGAAGGACCTCAGGGCCTGTGATGATGTTGCGGACACTCTTCCTGGCAGGACTCTCCATCAACACCAATAGGAGCCACTGTTGGGGACCCAAGGTGTCCTTTCTTTGGTAGCATTTGTTCTTCTCAGTGCTCGGGAGGTCCACCTTACTGCTTTGAGAACAGTGAGTTTTCCACTGTGTGTGAAACTATTTTCAGGTTAATTCTCAATTACACCCTTTGCCTCGGAAGGTCGAGTTGTTTGGTTTCCAGCGAATTTGTGGTTGTACCTGTGGTTACCCACTGCCTTCTCATCTGCCTAGTTTATCTGATAACAAGCAAATGGGGAAAGAGCTTTTAATATCCCCCAAAAGGGGAAGATTGGTAATGAGCTATTCACCGCATGGAATCTGGCCAGGTCAACTCATTCTGAGAAACAAAACAATCTGGATATTAGAGTTTGGGGTCCCTTTTGCTGCAGATTTTGGCAACATGGGTCTCATGTGGATTTCTCCCTCCATCTCTCTCTGTCTCCGTCTCTGTCTCCTTCTGTCTCTCGCTCTCTCTTCTCTCTCTCCCTCTCTCTTTCTCTCTCTCTGTACGTGTGTGTATTCTTTACTAAAATCAGACCAGACTCTCGCATACTGCGTAAGAACACGTTCAGCTTCTCCTAAACCGCGTCAGGACCGCTTGTAAATTCCAGCCCTGAGCAGTCCAAGACTGGCGTGAGTCCACCCAGGGGAGTCAGCGGTGGGTCCATCCCTCCTTCAGAGCAGAAGGGCATCCTTTAGAAAAACAATAGGCGAAGTAACTGAAAGAGCGACACAAAAAGCAACAGCCAGAAACGGTGGCGGAGCCGGGGCGGCCCGGACAGGAAAGGAGGCGGTGGCGAGGGCCCTGGCGCGCGGCGCGCTGCAGCGACGGAACTTCTGCAAAAGCTGCCTGGCGGCGCGTTATCAGCCGCGCGCAGGCCTGCGGTTTTCTCGCTCTCGCAACCCTGCTTTAACTGCCGGTTTATTTTTCGACAAACAGGATGCCTCCATCTGAGGCTGTCAGCATCCCAGGCTCTTTGAGAGAAAAAGAGGTAGTGCGGCCCCACCCTAGAGGCTGCGCGCGGGGGGTCTGCTTCTAGAGGCTTCCCGGAGCGGAGAGAAGCGCGCAGGTGCAGGCGCCAGGCGCTGGGGCAGTCGGGAAGGGCAGGGGTGAAACCCGCACAGACTCCCCACCCCGCTGAAGCCGATGCCCGCAGCCTTGCTTCTGCAGAGTCCCGAGGCGGAGCGCCCCCAGCCAGGGGAGGGGAGCAGCCTGCACCGTGCAGGACGACGCTCTTTGAAACTGAACGTGCATGTAGATCACCTGGGGCTCCTGTGAGGCTGGGGGCTGTGATTCAGCGGCTTTGGGCTGGGTTTCCAGATTCTGCACGTGTCGCAGAGGCTGATGCTGTTGGCTCAAAGACCACACTTGGAAATGGCAAAACCTTGGGAGAGTAGGGTTAGAATAAACGCTCGTGGCTGTGCTTCCGTGTCAGCCGAGCTGTGTTTATTCCAGAGGCACTGGTTTAACAGGCGCTGACTTGCTAAAGGAAAAGGAATTCCTTTATGGTTCAGAAAGAAGGGAATTTTGAAACAGCAAAGGAATTTTAAAATCCCAAATGAGAACATTCTTAAGTGTTGGGGGGAGTCTAGATTAGGTTCTGAGCTAAGAGATAGGAGGTGAAGGGTGGGATGCGAGAAATAAATAAACGAAAACACAAACCCAGCCCAACCAGAATCTTTCCCATCACTGAAAACGTTTGCATCTTGCATTTGGAACTCAGGTATGCCCACGTTTTTCAGAAGCTGGATAGCTTTGTGCAGTGGGACAGAATTCAGTCCCTATTTGAAGACTCGAGATCCAACTTATCTCAAACTAACTTGAGGGCCTCAATTCATAAATTGTAAAATATATGTTTCAGAGTCATATTTAATTAGCAGTAATAGTTACATATAGGACTAAAAAGCTGTATTAGGAAATTCAATCTTAGGTGTGTGAAGTCACAAGAGAAAGCTCCCCATCTAGAAACCCGCAGGGCCAGCCATAGGTAGCGCTAGCTGTCAGAGGTAGAAGTAGGTTCTGCTAAGTTTTGCACAGGCATGCAATTGCATGAAGATTCTATTTTGGTTTCACCAAAGCCAGTTACAGAATATTTCCTAGAGACCATGGAGGCTGTAGGGCTGTTAAAATACACTCTCATGTTCCTCCATTATTCATGGTAGGAGCAGGAAGGGGGTGCCAGAATCCGCGTTGTAACCAACACTGCAGGGAACTGTTACACACTGCTAAATTGAAGGGCGACTCCCCAGTCGAAGTTCTGCAGGTTCAAGGCCAATCTTGCTGCAGTTTTCCAAGGCCTGGCTTTGATTCAGCAGTTCACCAGCAGGAGCTGCCGGGCTTCTCCTCTGACCCCTGAGCATGCCGCCAGCCTCCTGCATGTCGTCTCCCCCAGCCCTGGTGTCACGGCTTCCGTCTTCCTCTCCACACCCTCCTCTGATGTGCTGTCATTCAGCAGCAGCTACTTTCCTGGTCTGTAGCTGTTCTGGGATTGGTGATGTGCTACTCAATTCTCCTTTTGTCTGTTGCGTATTTCTCAGCCTGGGATTTTTTCCCTACCTAGGTGGTAATTTTTCTGAAGGCTGTTTCATGCTGTCTGATCTTGGTAATCTAGGACATTTCTTAACATGAGGTCATGTATACATGGAGTTCTCAGGAAACTTATGGACGGCTTGTGACTACTGTGTGATTTAGGAGGCATGGTCACTGTGGACCTAGAATCAGAAGAAGCTGAGAACAATGGGGTAGTGGTGACAGTTTCACGAGAAGGAAGTGGGAAAGAGGGGACTGTGGACCTTGGCTCTTCTCTCTGCTCTGCAAACTAGGGACAAGATTCCTCTTGTTAAATATGGTTGATAGCGCACGCCTTTAATCCCAGCACTCGGGAGGCTGAGGTAGGCGGAGCGTTGTGAGTTCGAGGCTGACTTGGGCCACAACGTGAGCATAAGGCCGGCCTGAGCTACATAGTGCGACCCTGCCTCAAAAAACCAGGGCCGGGAGTTTGGCTCAGCAGCTTAAGCGCCTGTCTGGCAGGAGCGAGGCTGTGAGTTCAACCCCCGGTGCCGCAAAAAAAAAAAAAAAAAAAAAAAAATATGGTTGATATTCTACTTGAAATCTAGATCACCAAATCTAGGAAACAAGCAACAAATGTCCACTCTTCCCCCTCGTTCTCCAGTGATGGATCTCTGACGTGGCCTCTCCCAGGGTCTCCTCCTCCTCTTCTCAGCCCTCTGGCCTCCTTCCATCTTTTTTGCCTGGGTGGTGGTCAGCTCAAATATTCACCTCCACGCTTAAATGAAAGGCAATGTCATTATATTACACGTAACTAGGCAGAATAAAAGAATGGTTATATATTAATGAGCTAGCTTAACAGGCTTTAGGAGGAAGCGATAAATATACCTCGGTTTTGGTTCTGACACAGCTAGCATGATTCACTATGCAACCTTGGTTTTCTCTGTACATGTCCATGGCTTAAACACTCTTGTTTGTGTTAACCTGTGCTCTGAGCTTCTATGTCGTCACAGACAAAGTCAGCATAGCAACACTGATTCATAAGGTATCGAAAGGGTTGATGTCGCGGCACACGGAGATCGCTCCAGAGCCGGCCACAGCACAGGTGCTAGTATCTTCTTGTCCCTTGCCCCTTCTCACAGGTGTTCCTCCTGGGGAAATTCTTTCGGGTGTCCCGGCCACTCCTTGCCGCAGATACCTTCCTGCAGTTCTAACTACATGCTCACGCCTATTCCTGGCCCATCTTGTCGCCATCCAATCTTTGCTTTCTCTCGTGAGAAACTCTTCTGAGCTCTGTAAGAATTCCTTCCTCTCTGGGATCCAGGAGTATCCCTATGGGTCACCAGTCAGCCTCCACATTAGCTCTGTGAAGTTCAGGACTCTGCCTCTAGGAATCTTGCTCTCCCCTTATCTCCTCCCTCCAGCCTTTGATCTAATATCCTCGAGGTCCGTCTCTAGCCCTGCCTCCTTATGCTGGGCTTTCTTGTCTCTGTCTTCTTCCTTTTCCTCTGATATTCAGGGTCCCTATGACAGTCTTCAGACCATATGTTTAAGATGATAGCTCCCTCTTCCCCATAATGCAGTGATTAAGATCCCCTACTAAAAGACCTCGGAGATCCCTATATAACCATGACCTCCATAACACTGAAGACTTTTTTCAGTTTCTCTCTTCACCCTTTTATAGGTAACTGTGCCCTGCTCCCAAGATTGGCACAATCGATTTCCCAATTTTCATGATGATGGTGGGGCTATGTTTCAGAAAACAAAACAGTGAGAGTTTAAAACAAGGACAGAAATATTTTCTTATAACTGTAATCCTAGTTGTATTACAAAGTGAGATTTCTCCATCTTGTCTGGAAATTTTTGGGTCTGGAAATTTTTGGTATGGAGGTTCTCTTATCCATTGCAGTATGTCAGCAGCATCTGTGGCTTCTACCTTCTAGTTGCTACAACGGCTTCCTTTACTCCTGCTTATCAGCAGTGACAACTAAAAATGTCTCTAGACACTGATGAATTTCCCTTTATTCCTCACAGTGTCTCTCTCCCCCGGATAAAAACTCCATGTATAAAATATTCTAGACTAACAAACATGGAGAAGAAAAGTAATGAGAAAAACTACTCTGGCAAGATAAAGACGATCTAAATAAATGAAACCGAAAGAGGCTAACTAAGTAGACCTACTAAAAAGGGAACCAAATCTTAAGGGAAGGTATAAAAATTGCAAAGAAAGGATTAAATCAACTCAAAGTGAATTAGAGGTATAAACTCTACAACTGCTAGAAGAAAACAGGGGAAAAGTTTCTTGGTGGAGGTGTGGGGAAAGATTATTTTAGATATGAATGCCACAGCACAGGGAACAAAAGCAAAAATACACCAAATGAAAAATATTCTACACAGTTAAGGAGACAACTGACAGAGTGAAAAATAACCTATGGAAGGGGAGAAAATATTTGCAAATCATTCTTCTGATAATGTGATAATATCCAAAATATATAAGGAACTCACAAAAACTCAGCAGCAGAAAACAACCTGATTAAAACATGGGCAAAGGTTCTGGAAGAACATTTCTTAAAACAGGACATCAAAATGGCCTAAATGTTACTAATCATCAGAGAAATGCCAACTAAAGCCACAATGAGACATCACCTCACACCTCTTAGGATGACCATTACCAAAAGTCCAGCAATAACAAGTGTTGGTGAGGATATGGAGAAAAGGGAACCTCGTAGACTGTTGCTAAATGTAAATTAGTAAAGCCATTATGAAAAACAGTGTGGAAGTTCCTTAAAAATTTAAAAATAGAACGACTGTGCAACCCAGCAAGTTTCCAATAGAAATGAAATCAGTATGTTGAAGAGGCAACGTGTGCATCCCCCTTCAATGCAGGGTTATTCACAGTAGCCAAGATAAGGAATCAACTTGAGTATCCATCAGCAGATGGGTGAGTAAGGCACATGTGGTGTATGTTCATGTCTTAGCTACTTTTCCCATTGCTGAGATAAAATACCTAACACCCAAAGTTAAAGGAGGAAAGCTTTATTTAGCTCACAGTTCATAAAGGTTTCAGTCCATAGTCAGCTTACTGTAAGGCAGGTGGCATGGCAGAGAACAATTTGTGGCACCCATGAAGCAGCAAAAACAACAAAGGAGGTGAGAGAGAGAGAAAGAGAGAGAGGAAAGAAGCCTCTTTCTGTCCCTTGTATCATATGCAGGCTACCTGCCCTAGGGCGGGTGCAGCACGTACACCCTAAATCCAAGCATTAGACCACTAATCAATCACAAACTCTGGAAGCCCACCCCATGACTACATGAGGCTTTGAGGAGTCATCTAGACACAAACCATAAAAATACACAGTGAATTACTATTCAGCTTTGAAAAGAAGGAAATCATGGAAATGGATGAACTTGGAGGATGTTACACTAGATACAATAAAGCCAGAAATAGAAGACAAATAGCACATGTTCTCACATACGTGGATTCTAAAAAAGTTGTATGGTATCCATCCATATATATAATTTTTGTCAATAGTTTTTTTAAAATAAGGCATTTCGAGGGACAGAGGGTCCACTAAGGAAATTTCTGAATGGAACAAAGACTAAGCCTCAACATTGATAGAATCTTAGATGAGGATGTGACCATGGGCAGAGGTGAGTCCTTCTAGATGACAGGGCCATACCTGGCACAGGGGGATTTAAGAACATTGGACTTTGGGGAATGATCAGGGTGACAGGGACACCAGGTCCTATAACTGCTAGCAGAGGTTCTCCACTTGGAAGGAGATGGGCACGTACACATATAACATCCTTTCCTCGACCTGGCCACAAATGGGAAGTAATGGCAGCACATGGCTTCCTAAGCGTTTTCTAGAGCTGTGATTCCCCAGGAAACCACTCCATATTTTGTCCTTTGGGGTTTGCTGGGCAGTGTGGGGAGACATTTTGTTGCCATGGCTTGCTCTGTTGTTGTTTCGGGTGGATGTGCGCCAGGGGTACAGCTCAACACTCATCGGGGCACACAGTGGTTGCCCTTAACACGGAGGGGTCTGGTCCCAAGTGTCCACCACTGTGGGGTCCACAGAGGGTGACCCCTCAGGCTGCTCCATGCCTTTGGAGAGGCGACCACAAAAGCAGACGGTAGGCGGCGCTCTGTCGTTGGTCAGGTGTGCTGTGGGAGCCAAGGCCCTGGCGCAGGCGCACTGTAGCCAGAGCCCCGGCCTCCACTGGCACCCACTGTACTTCCCACCGCGCTCCACACCTCACCCCTGCACCAGCCATTGGAAGCCTCCAGGAGCAAGGTGACCTTCCCCAAAAGGATTGCACTGGGATGACAGAACGGGACCAGATTTTATATTTGACTTGTGCAGTGTATACAGCAGAAAATGGGGAATTCAAGTATGCAGTTTCTAAGAAGCAAATCAGAGCCACAAGGAGAAGCCCACAATGATAGGGTGAGCTAGAGAGAGGTCAACCAGGTAACAGGCTGCATTCTCCGTGTGTCTAGTTCGGCGATCACAATGGTCCTGGGAGGCCATCATTGTCACCACCATGCTGCACGGATGAGGGCAGAGAACAGAGAGCAATCTGCCCAAGGTGACTCAGCTGGGAAAGGCAGGTTGGCATCTCAGCACAGGCCCTCTAACCCCGCAAGCGACATCTGTGGCCACCCACTGCTGACACGTCACAGGAGAGGCCTCTTGCGAGAGGGGACACCAGAGAGAATGGCACGGGCTGCTTTCTTACCAATCTCTCCCCTTCATCCCCGGCCCTTTTCTTTATTTACATTTTGAGATAAGATCTCACCAAGCCACTAAACACACCAGGCAGGCCTTGAACTTGCAATCCTCTTGTCTCGGCCCCTGAGAGTACGTGCTAGGACCACAGGTGTGCACCGCCATGCCCCGGCTACATTTCCCTTTTTTGTTTTATCCAATGGGGACTAGAGCTATACCTATATCATGAAGTGTTTTGTGGCTTTGGTGCTGGGACTGCTAATCTCAGGCTTTACTACTAAACTCTGCCCCAGCTCTCCTAGGGATTTTGGATTTAAAAATATGACGGAGACAATACACAGGTCACACTGTAATCACTGTAATACTGTTAGCATTTGTGTATGTATTTATTTATTTTTGCCTTATGGATAAGCCACAGCAAAACTGAATTATCACACAACTTTAATGCATCGACTGGGTTGATTATGAAAATGTTCAAAGGATACAACTGTGACAGGGGCTGCTATTGTGGGTGAAACAGTCAATGAGACTGTGGGACACTGCTATTAGGGGCCGGGACTGCCCCCAGTAAGTACCCAGCTCTTGACCGAAAGAGACAGGTCGGGGGAGAGGCTGGGCAGGCTGAGCCCTTGAGGGTGCACAGGCAGCGCTGCACAGGGAGAAAGAAGCAGGAAAAGGGCGTCTCCCCAGTGACAGAGATGGCCAAAATGGGATCTCCCCTTTACTTCCCCATGGGTTGTACACCCTGCCAAAGAAAAGCAGCTCTTTTGACCTTTCCAAAGGAGCTTTATTATTCTATTTTATTATTATTATTATTATTTTACTGCAGAGAATAATTAGCTTGAGCACCTTTTAATTGGTTCCCATTAAGATGTTTGCACAGCAACAATTAGAGGCTGGTGGGAGCTGGCTGGGAGGGGGTTCATTAATTAGTTAATTACTGCATCGTCCCCTGAGGGGAGCCCCTGCAGAAAGGGAATGAACTATCTGGGCTGCTGCTGATGGTAGAATAATCAGGAATGACTTTTATACAAATACAGGTTAAAGGAAAAAAAGAAAAAAGAAAAAGAAAAAGAAAACCTCAAAGTCAACTACTTAAACGAATGACCCGCAATGATGTCAGAGGACTAGGGGCATGGACTTTTGAGAAGACAAGTGTTGTGCAGGAAGACAGAGGTTGTTCTCAAACACCCACTGGTAAGAATTCCTTACTGGCCTCTTGCAGGGCCACTGGCACTGATGCCAAGAGGGTCCTGTCTATAGGAGGGACAGGGGATTTTGATATTACAGCTAAGTCAACTGCTTCCGGGTGGAATTTGTATTTCAACCCCAGGAATAACTGGATGTGGAGCATTTGGTGCAAGTCTTACTGGCTGCTAACCTTGGTCAAGGTCAAGGTCAAGTTCAGGGTCAAGATCATGAAGGTGCCAGCTCTTTGGGGCTCCCCAAGGCTCCTCAACAATGGAATCAGTCAGGAGGGCCCTGATTACTAGGACAATCATTTCTTTGGGGCTTCTGCACAGGTTCCTAGGACTGGCACAGGAGTAAGAGAAGCACCTGATTGCGTACAGAATTCAATGTAGTGTTCTCTCTCAAGGTCACGGAAGTGCAGGGCCAGGAGCAAGCACCTCCTCAAGTTTCTCACGGGCAGGGCGTCTCTTGTATGAGCCCAGTCTCTCGTCTGATGGATGCTGAGACTGACAAATGCAAACGACTGATTTGGTGGGACGAAGACTGATCCATGGCTCCTCTCCCAGCATCTGAGGACAAGCGGTGTGACATACACTCCAGCATGGACACCCCTGGTGCAGAGAACCAAGTGTCCCTCAGGCACTGCCCAGGATCTCTCAGGACACAGCTCTGATGGGAAGGGAGCGTGAGGATGAATCAAGCAGGCCACAGAGGCCTGGACACTCATGGTGGGCACCCAAAGCCACCAATGCATCCAGACTCCTAAAAGCTGCCCAGGCCAATACACAGTGCTCTGGCATGGGGCCCCCCACAGCATCACCTACAATCCTGTGGCAAGGCTTTAGCTCTGGAAGCCCCAGCTACCTCGTGTGTCAGACATTCTTCAGCCCCACTCTAGGCTGATAATGAGCTCTGCAGCATAAAGGTCCCCATCTGGACCTGACCCTTCCATTTCCCAGCAGCCAGAGCCCAGGCAGGTCCCCTCCTTCCTGCAGGACACGCGTCTTTCCTTAGCAGGACTCAGCACAAGAGCACCAACTGTTGTGTGAAGGATTTAATGCAGTACCGCAACCAAAACAAAAGCAAAAGCGAAAACAAAACAAAACAAAAACAAAAACAGAACAAACAACTTAGTATAGTGCAAGTGCCTCTCGCTCAAGGAATGCTAGTTATCTCCATGATCAGTTTTGCTATTTGTAAGCTCAGCCCTCTGCCAGGGAGCACGAAGATCACTTGCACGCAGTTCTACAGTGAGGAAAGCAGACCCTAATTTTCTCCTTCACAGGTGCTTAGTTCCTAGAACCACTCACTACAGGGCCACATTCTGAGGTTAGCAGAGGCTGCTTTCCTCCCCCAGCCTTCCTTTGGTGGCACTTTTCAGAATTGTCTTTTACTTCTTGACTTCCTCTGTGGTGTGTCTGTTGCTTCAAATACTGTCTCAAATCCTCTTGACAACTGTACAAAGCAGGGATCATTGCCCTTTTTTACAAGCAAGAAAGCTGGGGCTCTGGAAGGAAGAGTAAATGGCTCAAGTTTACCCAGGTGGTAAATGCTGGTGGCAGAGGTGACATCAACCACCTGATTCCAGCCTGCCTCCTTCCTGGTCTCCCATCAGAGACTACTTGGGGAAGAGGATCGGTTGGTCAGGAAAACACAGTTCCTTCTGGACTGATGCCGGTGGGTGGGGAATACAGGCCTGCCGAGAAAGGCTGAGGCCTGGGGAGCAGAAAGGTGACATTTACGTGCATCTGGGGATTTTATGATTCAAATTTGGGTGCCCTTGGAGGGGCTATGGAGGAAATTACAAGTTATATTCCAAATTTTTAAATCTTACTTGAGGTGTGTTTTGTAAGGCATGTGCTGTAATGAGATTATCAGCACAGTAGTGCAGATATGTAGTTTGTAGATAAAGAAGTATGCATAGAGTGTGGGGCTTGCTCAGTAATTCTTATCAATGGGTACTAAGTCTGGAGTCTGCAGGTGGCTGGTGTGCAGGATTCAGGCTGTTTCTGATGCATGGAGGGAAAGCTGTGTCCGATTTGCACATCCAGGGAAGGGGTCCCAGTGGAGACCTTGAGGCAGGTATACTTTTTTTTTTTTTTTTTTGCTGCACTGGGGATCAAACTCACAACCTTGCACCTGCCAGACAGGTGCTTCAGCCACTGAGCCAAACTCCTGGCCCTAGTTTTTTGAGACAGGGTAGCACTATGTAGCTCAGACTGGCCTTGCGCTCATGTTGTAGCCCAGTCCGGCCTCGAGCTCACAACGCTCCTCCTACCTCAGAGGCAGGTATAATTTGAATGTTGGTGTGCGTGTGTGTGACAGAATGAGAGACAGAGATAGGGAGACCTGCATTTCTTCTGAGAGAGGCCACTTCTGAGTATATGAGCTTCAAATCAAGAGTTCCGTGAGGACATCTATTCATGATGGGAGCTCAAGTCTGGGTTCAAGTTTTGCACAGGTATGGTCTCTCCTACTTTCCAGTGGCTTTATCCAGACAGAGCTAGAGTCTGGCCACCTTGGTGGACGCAGTCCACTCTGAATGCACCTTAATATTTGTGGTTTTGTCCATTCAGATTTAAACATGGACGTTCATCAAACCAACCTGGTTGACCCTGATATAACCCAAGGAAGAGATGGGCACGTGGTGGAGGCTGAGTAAAGGTGGTGCTGCCTGCATGAGGAGGGAACATCCGAAGGGGCTTCTGCAGGGAGCTGTGTTCCTCAGGTCCTCAGGGCTAGGAGATTCTCACACGTGGCTCACTTAATAACTTTCACTTAGCGGAAGACACTTAGCTTGCAAAGGGCCATCGTATGGACAAGGCAGAGTAATAAAGGAGGTTTATTGGTGTCTGCTGGTCATTTGGACTCTTAAATGGAGCCAGTCGCATCAGTCCAGTGTCTGCAGACTTCTGGTAGGGGGAAGGACAGAAGCCAAGTAGACCCAAGTTTTGTTCAAAGTCATATATTAACCAACCATGGGACCTTGGACAAAAGGATCTTTCTAAGGCCCTAAGGTAGACAGACCGTTTTCTAAAACTACTCCAATCAACTATTGTAATCCTTTTTCTAGACATTTAACAAAATGCACAACTATAGTTAATGCAATAGTTGTACATATATATAATTATATAATTTCAGATAGCAACTGAAACTATATGAATAAATACACACATACAACTATATACATAAAACATGCACACACCCATATACCTAAAACTCACCGAGTGTCATGATACAGGACAATGTCTCATAGTTCATATGTCTCATGGTTCATTTGTTTTTTAAACACATTCATTGAGCTCTGCAACACAATTATTTCTTTGTTTTGAATACAACCCAGAGGAAGCATATGGGAGGCAGAGCCATTTTTTAAATAAAGTAATGATATGGGCTGATTGATAGCTGAACAGAATTTCCATTGTTGGCATTTATGCTTTTTTATATGACCCCCCACACCCTTCACAGTCTTAATATTTGTTAAAGGTTTGCTCACACTGTTCCCCTCTTCTGGATTTAGAAGGCAATAGCTTTTCTGATCGTTACGTACAATGGATGCAGTCATAATGAAACAGCAGTTTGAGTTTCTGTTCAGACCTGTCAAAGTCTACATGATTTCATCTTCACCTATTCTTGCCCCACTAGGAAGACAGCTAAGAGAGCAAACTTCTGAAGGCATTAACCATTTTCCCCTCCTTCCTTGTAGTCTCTCTAGATCCTTGCCTTGGTTTTATACATACATGTGGTTTTTGGAGTCTATAAATTGTGTACGTTCAAAGTGGGTGAATGTCAAGTTCAGCTGTGACTGTTGTGGAGGGGGATAGAACCACCCAGATGCAGCCCACAGATGGAGTGGAAGGCGAGCTGGTGCACAGAGTTCAAAGAGCAAATGAGCTGAGGGAGAAAGCTTCACATACTGTGGTTGGTGTTGAAACTGCTCCTGGAAACAAAATGGCCTCCAAATCAAACCAATGCACGTTAGCTAGCCTGCCTTATCTTTTGCACATTTTGAAGCTATAATTAATTAAAAAAATGCCAAAGAATATATATGTTACAAAATGTTCGTAGAAAGGAGAGCGTGCTCCCTCCCTGAGCAATAAGGGATCTGCTTTGACACCGTTTTTGTCTCTTATTAAACCCTCACCCGAAGGAAACAGATGCACCTTGAGACCATAAGGTTAAGTGAAATAAATTGGATGCACACACTTAAATATCACATGGTTTGTCTTATATGAGAAATCCAAAGGATAAGTAAAGAGCAAAATAAATGATCGATAATAGGAAGTAGAGAGATAGATCTTTCTGATAGGGGAAAGGGATCAAGAGATGGAGGGAGGGGAGGGAAAGGGGACGAAGAAAGGAATTAAAATGTGTTATGCACATGCACAAACTCTACACAAGGAAAGTAAACATTATCTACTGCACATGTATACAGAAAAGAAGGCAATCAAGAGATGGGTGGAGAGGCGATGGAAGGAAGGGAAAAGGGCTGAAAAAAGGAATTAAAGTGTGTTACATACATGTGTAAATTCCCAACAAGGCCTGTGAACATTATGTACTACAATTATGTACTAATAAATAAATAAAAATAATTTAAAAGAACTCATCCATGATGCGATGTGACCGTGGCAAGCATGCAGGGTCTTTCACGTTCTGATTTTCTTTTGTTCTTTTGTGTATACCCCTATCTACAAGGTAACTATTGCAATATTTTCTAAATCTTTCTTCAGGGTTTACTAATACTGAAGCCCACCGACCTCTAAATTCTACACAGTTTTCAGAAGAATACAGCTGCTATCAAGACAAATATACCTCCAAAGAGAGGAGCAGACAGAGACTGCTTCGTGGCATTGCTCCCAGAGATACTGGATTAATTGCTCGAATCTTATCAGCTCAGTCTCCATCCAAGAGCAGAAAAGTTGCTCCTGAGGAGTCACAGTGTCCACAGAGGCCATGGGAATGACTGAGAGAAAAACCTGGAAACTTGGTGAATTGCAAGAGTTGCCTGTTTCCCTCCCATGGATGTGACTCCCAGACTCTGCACATGGGACCCAGATTCTGAATCAGCTTAACACGGCTTCACATTTGCACAAAGAAGCATCAGTGTTGAAATCAGCAGAGTGCTCCAGCAAGACTGGAGAAAACTGAGATTTCTAATTTTGGTGATTTTTCCCCATTGGGAGCCCCTAAAATATATGGGGGAACTGACTCTTTGAAAAGAGGTCCATCTAAAAATAAACACTGAAGAGCATGAAATGGGAGAGCACGCTGTGTACAGAATCAACAGTTCTCTAAATGAACTCCAGCCTCGCAGCAACGCAAATGAAAGGTTCATATTAGTTCTTGTTTCAAGGGAAAAACCTGAATAAGGACTTTTTCTCCTTTCTTTCTGTTTTAAATGAAAGAGTTTCTCAGGGAGTGAGATCTATGTCCAGACTCCAGAAGTTGGCAAGGCCAGTAGTTACAGTAATACAAAGTATGAATCAGTGTTGTACCTAGAGAGCTAAGATCTGGTTATGATCTCGTTTTCGTATCTCTTTGAGTGATGAAAACATATTTAGGTAAATTCAAGGGAGATAATTTTAAAGCAAGTTTCATTCAAGAAGTTAGATGGAGGCCTGGGGATATAACTCAGTGGCAAAACACATGCCTTGCGTGTGGGAGGCCCAGCACCACCAGTAACCAACCGGCTAACAAAACACTGTGAGAAAGAATTCTTTGCAAATATAAAATAATTGCATGGTACAGGGCAATGGGGTTTTAAAAATTCCAAAGAGTGAGGAAGAGAAGGAAGAAAAGGAAACAGTTTCCATCTACTGGAGGGACACATCGTCACCTTTTGGCCAGGTGTGGGCCTCTGGTGGGACCATCATCCCAATAGAAAGGGACTATTTGCTTTTCTTTTGCTCATAAACATGGCGAGAGAGTCCTGTGTGATTCTGACATTGAAGTTGGTACGACCTTGCTTCCCACTGAACTAGCTCCTTGCCCCACCCTATCTCATTTCCCACTGTTTTGCTTGTACAGAATGAAGAGTAAATATTCACCCCTAGCATCCATCTGCGACTTTCAAGAAAGGCTGAGGAAGAACTCAGCATTTCCAGCGTATAGTCACTCCTCAGCGTCCTGTGTGGATGTGGGGGTGGGGTGCAGGGATTTGTTCCAGGGCTCTCCCCACCAGTGGTACCAAAGTCCCTTACATAAAGTGGCATGATGTTTGCATATAACCTACACCCATCCTCCCAGATATTTCAAATCATCTCTAGATTGCTTATAATGTCTAATACCATACAAATGCTATGTAAATAGTTGTTACACCGTATTGCTTAGGGAATAATGTCTGTGTGTTCAGTACAGACACGGCTTTATTCTCCTTGAATACTTTCAGTCTGCACTTGGTTGAATCCATGGATGAGTCCACAGGTATGGAGGGGAGATTATATTTCCAAAGCACCACCGCCATAGAAAACAGTGACACAAGGTTAGACCAGGAAGACATGAGTGGCCTGGGAATGGCCTTTGGTGTAGGTCTGGCAGATGCTTCCCTGACTGTCTCAACTCCATCCTCAGCCTCCTTCCCCTGGTCTGTTCTCCACTCTGCAAAGTGACAACTCCATTGTCTTTAGCAGCTTCCAGCCAGAGGTTGAGAAATGGTTCTGGTCTACATGATATGAAGCTTTCTCTTCCTGAGCACAAACTCTAGGCCCAGAGAAGAAGGGGTGGAGGCTGCCTGTCTCCTTCCTGATTGGTGAGAACTGGTGCAGAACCATCCTGGTCCCTGCTCAGCATGATGAATTCTAAACACAGGGACACCCTGTGTTCCCCATCTCACCTCTGTGCCCCCGACTGCCTCTATACACACCCTGCATCCATCTACAAAAGCCATCCTGGTCAGCGCTTCACGTGCATGTAGCCAGACTCAGTTCACACCGATAAACCCAAATAAGAGCTTTACTTTCTGTATGTCATTGTAATAAAATGCATGACTTTAGTTTTCTCTATTTTTCTTCTGTCATCTTTCAATGTTATCAGAAGAATAGAGAGGATCAAGGAGAAAGATGAGTGTAGACAACCTGAGAAAGAAATACTCAAAAAACCAAGAGAGGAGTGTGTCTGTCCAACAGAGTGGAGCTTTGTGAGCCCGAAAAGTGTCTGAGTTGCCTGCCCAGTCCCTCAAAGGTGACAGGAGGTCTGAACCCTGTTTTGTACACAAGGTCTCCCCAGCCACCTCCATCTTCTCTTACAACACTCCCTGATCTGCAAAGATCTCAAAGGAAATGCTCCCTTTCCACCACTCAAGGTACTACAGTTATCTGGGAAAAATGGCCAAAAAGATAGATTACCTTTGCCTACCTAGAGGCTTCATCTACACAGCAAAAAGGCCAGAAAAGATCTGTGACATATAAGGAGGGCAGACTGGGAAGGACAAAGAACAAGAGTTGAAAGGAAACTGTTTTGCAGATTTTAATGTCTGTTTGGACATCAGAGCAGCTTCTGCTAATTTCTGCAAAGAATAGGAGTTGGGGGGGTTGGAGTTAAGAATATTGGAAAATATCTTCCGTGTGTGAAATGGTAGGATAATTTTTTCCTATCGAAAACTAAAATTAAAAAATTATTTTAAAAACACCTATATGAAGCAGAGAAGATCTGTGTTGTGCTCCATGATGTGAGGTGTTCAAAGATCTGGAACAGGAACTTGACAATCTGGAGGCCAGCTTTGTTGAGAACATTATTGTCCCCTTTGGCAGAACTCAGATGAGACACTAAGACATTTATTGACTCATCTAGGTCACTGGGAAGTTACCTGAGAAACTGAAAATGTGCATGAGTTTCCTGTGTGGGCCTCCCCACCCACCCCCACCCAGACAAGAAGCCAAGGCTGACTTCATTACTGGGCTTTGACAAAGGATGTGATGACAAATATCACTGAGATGCAAGGAAATGGCCACTATCAGAGCCCTGGAGAAACTGTGGATGGGCTTTGCTTTAAGCAGATCCTTCTAGAGACTAAATCGCAACAGAATTCTAAGAAGTGGAATGATCTGTCTCTTGTCCAGCTACCTCAGTGACAATGTGACCCAGTTAACCTCCATACTGAAAAGCTAAGCTTGGGCGTGGATGGACACGAGGGATCTTGGCCTTTTGTTGTCCTCTCTGTGGGCACTGGCAAGGAGAGGGAAGAGTGAAACTGGACATGGTGGTAGATGCCAGTAATCTCAGCAGTATGGGAGGTTGAGGCAGGAGAGTTGCAATTTCTGGGCAACTTAATGACTTGAAACACTTTAAAAATTAAATAAAAAGGGGGAGGGGGAGGGACATGTAGCTCAGTGCAAAGGCCCTGAGTTCAATCTCCAGTACCACAAAATATAAAAATAAAAAACTATTAAAGGTCTCATTAGCTCACTGCTTCTGATCCCTCTACTTGGGGTCCTATAGAAATACCTTGCCCTAGACTGGACCTTGTGCTGGGGCCCCTCCCTCTGTTCTCTGTCCCCGTCCTCCCCATCTTCTCCACCCCTACTTGTGCCACTTCCTCCTGGGAGCCCACTGGATGGGCTCCAGGGAATTGTAACATTTGTTTTCTCCTAGAGCAGACAGAATGGAACGGCTAACTTTAATCATAGATGGCAGGACATGGCAGATGCCAGCCACAGTTACTATTTACAGCTTGTATGTGCAGGTTCTGCCAATCACCCTCGACAGGCTGTTTAACTGAGTCTACCTAGCTACCTTAAAGATGGGTGTTGCTACTGTGCTTTCAGCAGAAGAGGAAACAGGCGCAGGAGGGAAGCTCTGTATGCTGTTTGACTAAAGGAAAAGGAAGAGGAGTCACGGTGTTATCTGAACACCCTCTGCATTCACACCTCCTGCCCATGCCTGTTCTGATAGTAGCTGCCCTTAAACACCCAGGCTCCCCTTGGGTGTCAGCACACAGCCGAGCCCTGGTCTCTCTGTGCAGCAATCCTGAGCCCCCTCCATCCCAGTGCCAGGCCAGCCTTGCCTTGGCTCAGTGAAAAGCCACAGCTTTCCCCGGCACACCCCTCAGATCTGTTTCCAGGCAGCAGAGGCATCTCCCAGCTACTCTCTAAGGGGCGTCTGACCACTTAGAATCTGGGAAAGCTGCAGATTCTGACGATGCTTCTGTCACCTGTTGCTTCTTATCCTGCACTCAATGTGTGAGCCACCGTGGGGTCCCCTGCGACCCCTCATCCTGGCCGGCAAAGTGCAGGTTGGGAGCCATGTGAGGCGCAGGGGCAAATCCCGCCAGAGGAGGCAGAGCTGGGGTGGCAGCTTCTTTTGTGGCTTCTTTTTTTTTCCCTTTTAAAACATTTTAAAATTGCCATTTTGCCACTCTCAAAAGCTTTTCAAAAGATGAAATGGCAAAGGGTATTAGTATGAATTTAGATCATTTTTAACACCTTTTTTTTTTTAAGTTTCAAAATGTGTGGGCTGTTTCAGATGTGCAGCTCCATCTCACGAAGGGGGAAGCAGGGTCTGACTCTTTCACATCCAGGAAAACAACCAGGATGCCTTGTGCCTCAATTTATTTGTGGTCCAGGGTGAGTGAGGTTGCTGTCAGGGGCTACACTGTGTCCCCCAAATTCCTATGTTGAAGTCTTAACTCCCAGTTCCTCAGAATGTGGCTGGATTTGGAGGAAGAGTCTTTTTTTTTTTTTTTTTAAAGGCAGTTTAGGTAGCATGAGGTGTGAGTGCAGGTGAAATATGACAGGTGTCTTGATAAGAAAGGGAGATTAGGACACATATGAAGTCACAGTGAGAATGCGCCATTCACAAGCCACAGAAAGAGGCTTCATAAGAAACCGACCCCGCTAACATCTTGATCTTAGACTTCTGGTCTCAAGAGCTGTGATGAAATGAATTTCTGCTCTTTAAGCCACCACATCTGTGGTATTGTGTTTTGACAGCCCGAGCAAAAAGAACGCAAATTTCACACCCGCCAATGCCATAGGTGGTTTAATCTATGGCTTTTTGTGATCTTAAATCTTCAGTCTAGTCTAATAAATATTTTTTTAAAACAATGGCAAATTGATGCTTGAAATGGAAAAACACACTGCGGACATCAGCCTGGAATTCTGCAATGGCCTTTGAAAGATTCTTCCGCTGGGGGAAGCTTGAGCACAGAAGACAGACACTGAGGAGCTGTGTCACTGAGATTTTTACCTGTAGTTCTAGGAACTCAGAGGCATTTCAGCATTCAACCTTTGCATAGACCACTAAGCCACTTCTAAGAGCAAGGCTACCTGAGGCATTTTGCAAAACTATGCATATACTGGGGCTTTTCCCGTCCTAACCTACCACAGCTCTTTTGGTCCACATTTTGCATTCTGGGGGGTGGGGTAAGTCGGGGTTCTGCAAGAATTTCGGGTAACAAACCACATGTGACAATTCCAGGGAATCTTGATTGCATCTTATCTTTTTGCCTGAGCAGACTGAGAGGCTGGTGTGGTATGATAGAAAAAGAGCCGTGCTCTCTGTGGTAGACCACATTCATCTCACGTACCAGTTTCTGCGGCACTGGCCCTGCTCTCATGCAGAAGGGAAGAAGGGTTTGCTCTGTTCCACATCTCTCCTGCCCCTGCTTCCACATGGGTATCTGGCTGAAAAGGAGCTACCAGTTTCCTTCTGTGAGAATTGCGTGGCCTGATAAAGCACCATCCCAGAAACAAAATGAGACACCAGGGAGGGGACACATGCCAGAAATTGTAGGCAGAGAAGTGACCACGTGAGGACTGCAAGTGAACAGGCTGTGCCCATGAGCGAGGAGAAGTGTTGGTGGGGATGGTGGTGCATCCCACATCAGGCTCTGCCTAAGGTGATATCCAAATGGTACCCGAAGAAATAATGTGTTGCAAGCTCTCTGGCTGGGATGCCAGACGGGGACAGCTAATCTGAACAATTTACATGCCCATGCTGATAAATCACTTGGATGAAATGAACCAGGAAGTCACTAAAGTCTCACCGGCCCTCTGAAATCTTATTAGATGATGATCAGGTTAGAGATTCTAAAAGGCTCTGAGCTCGTTTTGCAGAGAGGATGGAGTGAGATCAGCCCTTTTGAGTCTTGGTGTGAGCTAGGGCCTGGTCCAGGTGGCCCCTTAAAGACTGAGTAACATCTCTGGAGCCAGGGCCAGTTGTCCCGTGGTCAT
Source organism: Dasyprocta punctata (assembly GCA_004363535.1). Taxonomy (NCBI): domain Eukaryota; kingdom Metazoa; phylum Chordata; class Mammalia; order Rodentia; family Dasyproctidae; genus Dasyprocta; species Dasyprocta punctata. The sequence continues at coordinate 21,768 of RJWM01008002.1, read as the reverse complement.
AGCAGCTGGGGGCTCTGACAGCACTGGGCTCCTCCCATTTCCTGGTGTCTGCATAGGTCACTGTGTCCCCTAATTATCTTTGTTGTTGGCTAAGGACAGCTCTGAAGTCCAGCACTACATGGTAGTATCCAACCTATTGCCCAGTGGAATGTTTACAAATTTCCTGAATCTGCCTTCCTGAGTTGATAAAATAGGAAACAATAAATGTGCAGAGAGGGTATTGAGAGCAGAGGAAAGGCAGGAAGATCTTTTTTCTGTTATTCTACAAAATATTGCTTCCTTTGCTTGTTAGCAGCCCAGAGGAAATGCAGGCAGCGGGCAGTTCGCAGTTTTTCACCCAGGGGCCAGAGCCTCTGTCGCTGCCACTTCAAGCACGACTCTACAAAACGTGTGACTCACAACACCGTCCGGTCTGCCTGATTCAACTTCACTAAATTTCCTCAGCTTCCAGGAAAGAAGCACTTGAAACCCTTCTAATTTGGAGCTTGGAATCAGTTCATGACTCACTTTCTTTTCTTACTAAATCCTCCCCAACTACACACATACATATCTTTGTTGAGTTTTTAAATTTGAGGGACCCGGAAGCAGAGACGCTCTGTGGCACTCACAATAGCATTTGTTGTAACCAAGTGACTGGCAAGCCTGCAGCATTCCCCCGCTCACTTAGCTGGAGGAATAAATAATGAGTCACAGACACTGTTTGGGTGTGCACGCGAGTTCGTAGCCAGAAAACTAACTACTCCCCGATCCGATGCTGGGCCATCCTAGCTCTGCCAAACCATCCAGCCACGTTCTAGGGACACTGCTCAAAGCGCGTGCCCTGACAGCCAGCAACGCCTTCCTGACATTTTTATGTCATTATTTTTGTTTGTTTAAGCAAAGCCCTCTTTTACCATTAAAGAAAAGAAGCTGCTCTGCTGTTCTCTCTCTGTTTCACTCTCTCTCTCTCTCTGTCTCTTTCTCTCTCTCACACACACACACACACAACTGAAGCCCAGCTTTGCACATTTTAAGAGGCTGATTGCAAAAATGCCGACAGGTTTTGCACACCATCCATGCCTATTCCAAAGCACGCAATCTAATGATTTCAGCTGCAAGAGCACTTAAGTAACGTCTTCACTGCTCTTTCTCAGAGACAGACACCTTGTACGCCACAAACTTGCTCGCTTCCTCCCTTGAAAGACGCCCGTTGCCTCTTTGAAACTCAGGCTACAAGGAAAAACACAGCATACCCCCACCCTGATGGTTTTCACCTAAGCAAGTCTGCTGGCTCCCGTACTCTGCACTTCGGAGACAGCCGCGTTGCCCCTTTGGCCCTGAATTCTCCAGACTGGTGGAAGGTTATCTGCGAGCCGCCTCCACCTCCCCACATTGGCAGCTGCCCGCCTGGCTGGCTCAGCACATGTCCCTGCTGAGCTGAGCCCCGGGACTGGCTGCAGTGCGGGCCACGCAGCCTGCTGAGCCCAGGATAACTCAGAGTCATCCCAAGAAAAGGACGGCCGAATAAAATCCAGGGAGCTTCGTGCAAGTTTCCTAATCTCCAGGACTTTAAACAAGAGCAGCACAACTTAACTTACACTTGACACAATTCTCACATAGCCACTGAGCACTCCGACAGCTTAACTAAGCATTTATTAAAACATTTCTGAAGAGCTGCCATGTGATGAAAAGTAACCCAATAGCCTCGTATCACATGGCCCTGGTTGAATTCCTCCCACCACACAGGCAGACAGGGCACCGGCCGGCACCCGGGGCTCTGCACGCCGCGGCCAACCGGCTGCCATTTCGTTACAGGCAGAGCTGAGCAAAAGTAGATATTAAAAGACCAGCGCGTACTCACCTCTCATGAAGCACTGTGGGTACGAAGGAAATGACTCAAATATGCTGTCTGAAGCCATTGCTTCCTTGTGAAAACGCACCCTCTTCGCAAGGTGGGGGATTCAATGGTTTACCTTTGGAGCGAAAACCAAGAAAGGTCACATTTGGAACCTCACCTCCCACCATGGTTTCTTTTCTTTTCTTTTTTTTTTTTCCTTCCCCTCCTTGACACCTCTAGGGCTTCCTGAGCCCTATGAAAAATGTACCTTTGTGAAAACAAATATTCAAATTGTTGAAGCTTAAAAAAAAAAAAAAAAAAAAAAAAAAAAAACGGCGCCTTGTCTGTGGGTTGGGGATCCTTACCACTCTACGAAACCCTGTGGTTTGCATTCAGTGTGATTCGTCCCGCCTGCTGACCACTATGCCGGGCTCAGACTTCTGACTCTGCCAGGCTACCCAACTTGTGGTTCTGTGGTTGTTTATGAGGCCCAAAGAAGTTTTCACACAACCCAAATTACAAATTTAACTGTTCCCCTTTCCACAACCCATCTCTATTGGTTCTTGCCAATCATGTGACCTAAGTGATGTCAAAATTTTTCTTTCTTTCTTTCTTTTTTTTTTTTTAACTTTCTGAGCAATGCCCTTCCTTCCCTCCACCTGCCCTCCCCCAGGCTGTGCAAGAAAATCGTCAAGCAGAACTCACAAGAGAGGCAATGTAAAAGAAAAGTGACTCAGTCTCTTACTCTATCGCAGTGCTCTTTGCTGATTGAGTGCAGCTCAGCTCCTGTTGTTATTTGTGGTTTCTGGAACTCCTGATTATTTTGATAAAGATTTCATTGCTGCTTATTCAATAGTAACTCAATGCTGGCATCAGGCTGCTGGGGAGACAGGATGTGGCTCCCATCATTTCCAAGGCCGGGCATCAGCACCGAGAGAGTTCAGGCCTTGGTGAGGATTATAATAGCATAAGGGAAACTATAAAAGGGAAAAATAAATAGAAGGAAATATTTCAGTGAAAGTCTGATCCCCAAAAAAGTCTGGAAGAAGGAAAGCATCTTCATTTTGAAATGAAAAGATCATTTTAATAACACCAAAATTAAGGGGTTTTATTTCCACTAAGTGGGACATTTTTAGTAGGTATCTCTTTCAGAAAAGATGTAAAATCATACTACTTTCTTAACACTCTGCCCCGTACACACAGTCAAATCAGGAACCTAAAGGAAAACAAAGGAAGGAGAACTTGTGTATATGGGACAAGGCATGGGTACTCTGCAACTGTGTTTTTTTATTTTTTTATTTTTTTACCTGTCAAGTTCTGCTGTAGTGCCTTTCTTTAGTTCAATCATTAGGCTAATTCGCACCTGCAGTAGGGTAAAACTATACTCCAGACTCATTCAGATTTCACAATAGCTAGAGGAACCCAAAGGAAGCACTGCTGGAGGGTAGCCCCTTCTCATGGGGCTGCCTGGTAATAGAGACACAGTTCATTCTCTACCTTAGGAAGCCATGCTTACTCAGGGCACTAAAATAGGATGCAGGCCAACAATTCTGCTCAAATATATCTATTTTTATTTTCCTGCGCATCAGTTTTACCTGCTGAAAAATAAAGCATCATTCTCTTTGGGGTTCTGGGATGAAGACTTTTCTTTGCCAAGGACTTCTTTTTCCCTTTCACTCTGATCTGCACGTGCCCCCCTGCCCTGCCCCCCAACTATGTCCATGTGAATTTTCAACACACTGGAGTGAAACTATGAGATGACAGGTCTAAATGCCAGCTTGGAATTCCAAGCCAAAGCCAGCAGAGATATTTCAGAAAGTCTGGGCACCTCAGTAATCCCTCAGTTTGTCTTCGTCCTGGTGATTTTGTGTACCCAGAGACCCACAACGACACTACATTCAATGGCATAAGTCTTTCAAAGTACACATGAGTTTTACTTACTCCTGTTTTGACCAAAGCAGGAATTGAAACTCTAGAGACTGCTTTCTCTCAGACTGCTGAGAAGTTAGCTTCTCGTATGTTGAACACGTTGCTCACATTTAGGAGAATAAGAGTGCCTGTATTTATTTGACGAAGGTTGTTCATACCTAAATACAATGCATGCTTCGTATTGATTCTCAATGCAAATCCTGTGCTAGCATAAACCGCCTTGTGTTCCCAGGTTGTTATTTTCCTTTGAAAAGTCCAGCCTGAGTCAAGGGCCCGTCCAAGTTCTGTTCTCTCTTCTCCTCCCTGGAAGGGAGCTGGGAGCTGAGGGCTGTCACGGCAGCTGCCATCTCAGAGTCAACTCAGGCTTCATAGTGATTGAGAAATCCGAGTAGCAAAGTAGAAGCAGATTAATCCTTTGGCTATTTCATCTTACAAACTCCCCAGATGCTTCTAGCCGTAGGTGTCTAGATGCCTGAGAGGAGGCTTTGGATGTGTGCGCTAACTGCCTGAATTCTTAGCTTTTCTCTGGGTCTCACTATAGGTTGATACGTAGTTTTCCCGGGGGGTCTTTGCAGGACTGATCGGAATTGGAAGACAGGGTCAGGCTGCGGCTGGAACTCCGTCGTTGCTGGACTGGGCATTTGTAGGGCACCAGGGGGCAGAGTACCGAGCCTATGTACCAGCCCAGCACTGCCTTCTAGGGCCCAACTGCCACAGCAGCACCGCAGAATTTCACAGCTCAGTGAGGCAACAGTTGGGGATTCTCTGGGCCTTGTCCAGGTCATGACGGTAAGTAAAGGCTTAGCCGGCTGCTGGTGGACTTGGCCTTCCCACTTCCTCAGGAGCCCAAGATGAAAAGACACGCCTGTCATCGTTGAACCGCCTAGAGAAATACTTAATCCCATTTTAACCAAAGCAGTTTAGGATTCTTTAAGTTCAGCATTGACCCACACCCGCTGTCCTCGTTGCTACAAGTGACTCAGACCCGTGGCTGCTAGCTTGGGAGTTGTCCCCAAGCGTCTGCTGTGGACTGTGGCTTCTGCCAAGTAATTTGATGGCAGTTTTCATCCTTGCTGAGATTTGGCGACAGCTTCCAAACACCACTTCTGGGGGTGGGGTGGGGAAAATGTTCAGGTGCCTTTTTCAATGGCCCTATAAAAATACCAGCAAAGGTTGAAAGATGCATAGTTGCATAACCCTGTAATTATTGTATAGACCTCTGTGTGCAGTCCAATCCCATTAAAACACTCTCTGCTCGGTGTTTTCATAATATGATTGCTGCACACTGTCTCTGAACTCTACTTGTCTGTGATAAAACAGGTTCCCTGGGCAGCAAATGGAAGCAGAGGTGGACCCTCTCCTGCCCTTAGATGAAGATGTATTGCTCTGTGGGGAAATAGGGTACAAAAAGAAGAAAAGAAAGAAAGAAAAGTATTGAAATCAACTCATCAAACACATACTCTCTAGTGGTATGAAAAGTTGTTTCATGATTGTTCCCAATGGATGAGTTGAAGCTGCTTTGCTGCCGTGTGCGGGGACTACAGACCTGGAGCAGTCACACTACCTGGGCTCCCTCCCAGGCTTACTGAGTTAGAATCTGTAACCATACAAGGTCCCCAGGTGATTCCCATGCATATTAGAGGAGAAGAATTGCTGTACATGTAGGAATGTAGTAAAGAAAGAATAAGATGGTAATTGTTCACATTTTTGAGGTTGCATTGCTTCTCAGTTTCCTGAAGCATCGTACTTTTCTACCTTGTAGCCTTGGCATACATTTTCCAGGATGTTTCTAGACAGCAGAAACCCACAAGAGGCATGGCTCTCATCCTCCCAGGTTGCAGTCTCCTGGGTTGTCACTTGGACTGCTCAGCTTGAGTGCTGTGTCTGGGTCAAGTTTGCAGGATGAGGCTTGACACACGATGTAGGGTGGATTCCTGTGTGCTGCATCTGCCTTGCAGGTGGCCATGGAGATAGAAACAGAAGGTTTTCTCCTTCTGGGCCATCAGACTCTCAGTTTTCATCCAGTTTGCAGTTTGGAAACACATGAGTCCTGCGAGTTTTTCCAGACACACACCACGTGTCTGTGTCCCCACAACAGGCAGCATTGCAGGTGGCCTTGGCAGTGCCACCATGGGCTGTCCCCTTCCCAAGGGGTATCTGGCCCCTCTCTCCAGCCACTGCTGTGCAGATGGTCTGTCCTGTGCTTGCTTCAAAAGAAGGGCTCACCCTTTGATATTCTCCCCGGTAAAAGCCCAGCCTTCCAGGGTCCACAGGCTCTGTTTTTACCGGCACCTAGGCATTCGGCTATTTCTCTCTGATGCATCTGGATCGTTTCAGGCCTGCCTTGAGCCAGAAAGCTTGTTTGGAATAGTTTCCCCTTACACAGCTTTGGCCCTTCTGTTGCTGGTGCCATTTGAAACCAGGAGGGTAAAACTGGGAAATTTAAACAAACCCTCTTTGAATGTTAGAAATGTTCAGCATTCGAGGTTTGGTCAAGTGATGGAAAACAATCTGAGCTGGTATTGAACTTTCCAGCCAGTTTCTCCAACCTTAAGGCTAATTTTAGAATGAGAAAGGGGAAAATGAGGAAACTAAAATTACTTGGAGCTAGAGAAGTCAGAATTCACTTTGGTTAGAGAGTATAACATTCAGTACTTCAGGTTACGTGGCAAATAATGGCAAATATCCCAAGCTGGAGAAGAGCACTGGCTTTAAGAACTTTAGACTTTTATCATAATTGCTACTTCTTTTCCTGGTAGTAGGCAAATTAACAAACTTCCACATGGCTATTTAGAAACCAAAGCATAATGCTACCTTTTTCACTAGGGTGCTATGAGGATCAGTGACTGTTGAAACTATTCACAGTTGTTTTGAATGGACTAAGAAAGAAACCTTTGGTTACATTTCAATATGAAAACATTCATCATGGGAGTTTTGATATTTGCACTTCCCAGGTACCATAAATGTATGGCATCAGGACTCTAAATTAGAAAAAGAAATGAAAATAGCCTCTGCAGTTGGTGCTAGAGAAACCCTATGTGTTCATTACTTAATTTTTGAAGCCAGTGTTCTTTTGAAATAATATCATTTACTTCTACAGGGGTAGGCTAAAATTCTTTCAGCACCTCAAAATGAAAAAAACAAACAAACAAACAAACAAACAAAACAAACAAACAAAAAAAACACCCAAAACCCAGTTCTACTAAGAAACAAGATAGTGGGGCTTGAAATTGTGTGGTATGTATTTTAGTTTCTTTCTCTTTGAATTTTCTTGCTTTCCTGTTGCCAGTTTAGAAACTGGCAAGATTTCTGGGTGGACATCAGGAAGGAAGATCTGGTTTGTGTTTGGTTCTGATTTCATCTCCTTCTTACCTCTTCAGTTTACTCAGGCAGAGGAGAACCTGAGATATCACCTTGTAGCAGATCAATGATACCACAATGGCCGAGAAGCATCTAGGGCTGGTTGTGAACAGTCACTCATAGAACATCAGTGTCAGGAACTCTTATCCTAAGATCTATGCTGTTAACAATGTTCCCAGTCTTGAAATTGGGTTTATTTATATTGTGGTGATGTGGATTGATTTTAGGACAAGCTAGACAGTGTTCTATCATTGAGCTATATCCCCAGTACCCCCAAATTTCACACAATACAGTGTTGCTAACTATAGACTTCTACTGTGTTGTACAGAAGCTCTCTAGAACTTATTTATTTTGTGTAATTAAAGCTTTATGCCTTTGGCTACCAATTTTCCATTTTCTCTTCTTTTCCACCACATGAAAACCATGAATACTGATTTGATGAGTCTGACTGTATTAGATACCTTCTTTAAGCATATCACACAGTGTCTTTCTCCAACAGGCAATTTCATCTAGCATTATGTCCCCCAGGTTCACTATGTTGTCACATACTGCAGAGTTTCCTTCTTTAGAAGCTGAATAATATTCCACTGTATGGATGTACCACATTTTCTTTATTCATTTATCTGTTGATGGACATTTAACTTATTTCCACATCCTGGCTATTGTGAATAATACTACAATAAACATTAGAGTCAGATACCTCTTTAGCATCTTAGTTTTAATTTTTTTGGATTAATATTCAGAAGTGGGATTGCTGGATTACGTGGAAGCTCTATGTTTAAGTTTTGGAGGAGCCACTTACTGTTTTCCACAGCAGTTGCACTATTTTGCATTCCTACTGACAAATATGTATATATGTATACAAATTGAAGACTATGCTCCCTGCATAGGACTTATATCTGAAATACTCTTGCTTCCAGGATAAGGGAATTTAGAAGACTGGCAAGTAGTTGTAAATTTAAATGCTTATTGGGAATCCAATTGAAGAACATTCATCTTGTTTCTACCATCAGAGGACAACAATCACACCTGCTGAACATTTCACGAATTTTAACAGCCTTTGATTTGTTACCAATGTATCACTCACTCCTAGTTTGTTTCTCTGTACTTTTCTCAGATTTTATCATTGCTCATGTCACCATTCTCAAAATTCATACTGAAAATGGAGACTCAGGACATTATATATATATATATATATATATATATATATATATATATTTTAGTACTGGGGATTGAACTCTCAACCTCACGCCTGCTAGGCAGGCACTTAAGCCACTGAGCCAAACTCCTGGCCCTCAGGACATTGTATTTTGCAGGAAAGGACTACACAGCATGAAACAGCCTTCAGACCCCATCAAACTCAAGAATTGTTTGTCAACAAACATCAGGGGGCTTTCAGGCATCAAACTGGTGAATCTTGAAAATTATTGAATGGTCTCAGGTACCAATTCCTACTACTTTTTAAGTCACAATATTTCCATAATTGATGTGCCTCTTATCTTCACCCTTTGACCCTGGCTATGGCCATTTCCATATATGTACGTTTTATGTGTATAGCTTTATTGCTTTATCTTCACCCCAAAACCCAGCTTTAGGAGTCATCTTCTTCCAATTCCTCCTTTACATGACATTACAATTGGGTTCTCCACATTCCATACAGGCTCATGACTTTTTATCTTTTTATACATCCAGTGTACAACATACCCCTAAGAATTGTTTCACATCACAATAATGTTGCTTTCCTGTGATTCTCTTACTATCATTCACATATATTCATTTGTCTTAACTGGAGATAGGATTATTCATTCTCACTTAATCTCCATGTTGCCTCTTTTGATCTTTTTCTTATTTCTCTGACAATTTATTGAGTTATCACTTACTTCACAGTCTGTGTTTCCTAACTTGGGGTGAGACACACTTGATCATATTCACCAGAAAATTCTTATTCTTATGAGCCATGCACAAAACTAAGTAAATAATAAATACCCAAAAGGTACATAGGGATTGGAAGGCAATGGAACTATAATAACTTGACTACGTGAATGGGCTCAGGTTTTTGCACTTCCTTCTAGTCACAAATGTTACTCCATAATTATGGTCCTCTCCCACTATGAAACTGAGCTTGACTGATGGCTTGGTTTAGCCAATGGAATAGTCACAAACTCGACACAAGCAGAGTCTCAGAGTGGAAAAGTGACTGGACCTTAGAACATAGCCGGGCTGGTGTACTGGAAGGTGAGACACAGGGAAGAATCATCCTAATCCACCCACTGAGGCCCTCCTTGCCCAGCTGGCAGCAGGCTGGCCATCAGACGCTTACATGAACTCCAACCTTACCTCGAAAATTTGACCAACCAAACCCAGCCATGACCAACCAAGCTGCCTGCCTTCCCACAGAGGCAAAAGCAGTACCACACAGTTGTTTTAAGCCTTGGAGTTTAGAGTGATTAGCAGTGTTGCATTACCAGGGAAATAGATTTGTGGAAGGAAAGGTAGAAATGCAGAAAACATCAGTATGGAGTTCCAGCTGAGAAGCAAAACAGAATCGGTTACTTTGCAAAGTGAAAGGGTATAAAAGCAAAGATGGGGACTTCAAGGGCCAGAAAGGAGCCAGTAGAGAAAGGAGCCAGGGAAGACTGGCAAGAGAAGAAAGGTAAAGAAAACAGGAGCATGGGAGGTTGAGGTTTCAACAGATGCGAAGGGAACAAGGTTAGATGCTTCAAAGAGATACAAAATACAAAACAATGAAAAGGTCAGCAGATTTGACAGGAGTTATTTGAGATCTGTTTCTTCACGACACCTTGTCAGACCAAACAGAGGAACAACGTCTGATTTTCCTGGTCTGCAGATATCCAGTTTCTGCTTTGCTTGAGTAGAAGATTAATATGAAATTAATTGTTATCACAGTTAGATGTTCCTTCAAATCTGTCTGTTTGGGTTATATGACTTCTGTTTTTCAATTAATTAGAAATATTATAAACATCCACTTCATAGAAAAGAAATTACCTTTTGAGAGAGTGTTTGAGCGTTGCTTGTTGCTGCTTTCATTAAACAGCAAAATTTTGAGGGTATCTTTGAGGTGGGCTGATGTGGGCCAAAAGAAGGTGGCCTTTCAAAGAGTCACACTACACAGCACTGAGTCATTGACTCTTAGCAGGCTACTTCCTTGTTGCCTGCACTATTAAGATATGATGGCCATTGGGTAACAGCATGAAGAGTGAGGGCCTGAAATTCCGAAAGCAGGGTTTGAAGAGAACTGTTTGGAGACCTGATCCTCGTTAAGGACATAAAAAGGTCAGGAGTGGCACCAAAAAGGAGGCCTGCGGTGAGAGCAGTCAGGTGAGGATATTCCTCACCCCATCGCCCTTAGTGACCGAGGCACAGAGGGGACTCTGCCTCATTCATCAAACCTAGGGAGAGAGGCCTACATGGTGCCATACAGGGAGAATGTGTCCCTCAGTCTGGGACCTGACTCACTCCCTCAAAGAGTACAAGTGGCTTCCTGTAGGACAGATGGGGACTGCATTAGGAGCTTCTCACATATCCCTCTGCAGCTTCCTCGGCCTGGAACCCCAAGAAACACTGGCATTGTCTGTAAAGAGATCCTGCACAAGTGGCGGACTTTCCAGGCAGGGATGTTTTGGCTCAAAGAAATTGTGATGTTGAGCATAAAAAATGGGAGCTGAGAAGAAATTGGGGTTCATCACCTCAAGAAGGGCCCAGTAGAAAGAACCTCATGAGATAGCCAATGTAGAGCCCAGGGGAAAAGAGAGTGATCACATTACATGTCTACGAGGCCCCAAGACAGCCAAGCCATTGAGCAGTCTCCCAGTCCTCCTACATCTCTTCCTCGGTCTGCTCCATCAAGAGGAGAGGCACAGAGCTGCAGGAAGGAAAGAGTGTGACCACACCCATGCAGCCAACTACAAGGATGGAGCCTAAGACCGTATGGAATATTCGCGACTGTAATTTTGAATGACTGTAGGATATATCTAGGTGAGGGGCTGAGAAAGCATTGCCACACTGAATGTGTTTACAAGGACAGTGGAGGACAAAGATCAAGAGGCTTTTCAAAAGGTGGACACAACCCAAAATGTCCACCAACACTGTCAGATAAATGGATAACTAAAATGCAGATGCAACACGTGTGCATGCAGTGAAATATGACTTTACCATAACAAGGAATGAAATTTCGTTGTTTTGTACAGCATGGATGGACCTCAGAAGCACTATGCTTAGTGAAATAGCAAGGCACACATGGACAAATATTGAATGATTCCACTTACGTGAGGTAGTAGGATAGGCAAATTCATAGAGCGAGGGTGGAACAGAGGCTGCTGGGAACTGGCGGGAGGGGGAGGGACAAGCCACAGAATTTCAGGTTAGGAAGATGAAAAATTTTGGAGATGGATAGTAGTGATGATTATACAAAAATGTGAAAGCAATTAATGCCAATGAACTGCATACTGATAAGTGGTTAAAATAATGATTATATTAAGCCTATTTTTCCACAATAAAAATCAAATGACTCTTTTATTAGATTCAACAGATTTTTGGATCCAAAATAACAGTTTACAGCCATGGTCTCTCTCTCTCTCCCTCTCCCTCTCCCTTCCCTCTCCCTCACCCTCTCCCTCTCCCTCTCCCTCTCATTCTCTGTCATCCTCTCTCTCTCAATCTCCCTCTTTTTTCTAATGGTCCACACAGCTCCTGGGTGACTTGCAGTGGTATCTCATTGTTTATCTCATTTTCTTTGGAAATACTGGGTTGGACAGTTTAGAACATGTACAGCCAAGATCTGGTTCTTGCCTTTAGGTGATGGGCTGTTAATGTGGTCTACTTATGTCTCATGACTCTCAAGAAATTTTGTTTAATTCAGTGTACAATGTAGTTAATACAGTACCTAAACCTGAGAAGCATTTACTAAATCTTTATTAAACTTATGATACTGGAAATGAGAAGACTTATCCAGAAAACTGATTCTTGAGACAGTTTCTGCCTTTGGCTGTACCTTATCTATATACTTTGCCTATTTATAAAAGAATCTAGAGTTGTATCTTAATTAGTTGGGAAAAATAAAACATAGGAATTTTTTTGGGCTAGGATTTAAATAACCTTGTACTAAAAGTTGACTTCTAAAACTACAATGACCAACACACACACACACACACACACACACACGAGAGACTGATTTCACTTTTCACCCTGCCCTCACTTGGCACGAATGTTCCTGCAAGTCTCAACGTATTTATTATCTTCCTGCATTCCCCATTCCTGTAGTTAGTGGACCACACAAAGGGTGGATCTAGAGGAGATAATTGATTTAACGATAACTCAAATGATTAATCCTTTCTTCTGCAGTATCTTAATATGCAGAGATTATCTTGTTTGATGCTTGAGCTAGACATCTGCTGCCACTCGTGTTTAATCCCACACAAAACCTATCTTTTCCTCGAATCTACTCAAGAGCTTGACAACAGCCTTCCAGGCTTCTGTCACCCACGTTGGGCAGGGGCTCATGCTGACTCAATTGTTTCATCTTCCTCGGAGTGGCATGCCTCCCAGAGATGCCTACAGAGAGATGCCAGTGGAAATTCAAAGTAAGAGATGGAATTGTGACTTCACCTGCACAGTTCTTCCTAGGTTGCGCACCAGGCAGGACAGTGTGATTCCCTGAATATCTAAGAGCTGCTCCTTAAACTGATAAGAAGCAGATACGACAATGAGGAATATTTCCTAGGTTTTGAACCCTTCAACTATTACAGCACACACTTTTAAACCCCTAGATTTCTCTTTATTGATATCACTGATCTGATCTTACCTGTGGAACATGAGCTTATTTTCTCCTGATGGGCACACTGAGAACATTTCAAGCAATCAGGTGATTTTACTGTATTTCAAGTCCTCACCTTAATGGAATGACACGCTTTTAGCAGATGACTTACTCTGAAGTTCAAGTGTATCTCTGTCATGACATAAGGGTAGAGTAGCCAGATTTAGCAAAACAAAACAAAACAAAACAAAACAGAAACCCAAAAGCCACGCATCATTAACTTTGAGAGATAATAAGTTAATTAGAGAGATAGTAAGTTGTTAGCATGTCCCAGGTATTGCACAAGACATCTATAGGGTAAAAGTTCTTCATTATTTATCTGAGATCCAAACTTTACAGGACAGATCTAACTGAGTTCATTAAATGCAACTTCATTCATTCTAGCTGACAACCCCAGTTGATGGCCAAGATATGAGATCTGCATGTATACTTGAATCCCCTAAGAGGCAGGAAATTCTGGGGTTTTATTTAAATATAGAGGAGAAGATAATTGTGTATGCTGTTGGACTTCAATCACTGCAGGCTGGTGTGTTTTGTTTTTTTCTCTTCCTTTTTCTTGCAACGCTTTCAGGGCCCTGGAGGAGGGTTAAATACCAGGCTTGCCTTGCTAGTGGTTTGTCCAGCAGTAAGACAATGGCCAAAGGGATCATTTACCTTGCTTTTTCCATGCTGGACTCACCTGCTTTCTGGCCCAGAAGGACTCACTGCGGTATTGTTTCTCTCTGCTTTTCCAAAGGGGAGCCCGGCTGTGTTAATTGCTGGGTGGCAACATACTAGATGCAAGTGGACGGCAGCTGGGGGCTGAGCGCACCCTGCAAAGAGAGTTTTGGGTTTCCATTGTAGTCAGCGTCCTAATCCTGTCCCTTTCCATCTGCACTAACTGTTGTTTTAGGTCTCGAGCAATTGGCTGGAGCTGAAAACATAAACACCTCCATGCGCAGGCCCTTATCATTTTCTTTTTATGTTGGTTTAGGAAATACACCTGAGAGACCCAAGGCACACAATGAACCCAGCAATTAGCCACCACCACGGGCAGGCGGCAAAAGTTCCAGCAACAAAAACACTCAAGGATGGGCGGCTGCTGGCTTCTGACTTTCCTCGTGGTGCTGGGGCCCCAGGTCTGCTTCTAAGACACCTCCCCCTTCTGTACCCTGCAGAGTTGGCGCTGCCAACGACAGGGCGACAGATCGAAACAGCTGGTCAGGTAACGCGTGGTGCTGGGAAAACTAGTACAGAGAAAGAGACAGAATATAACTAGTTTGTTTATCACTGATGATGCATTTAATTGTGACATTATTTAAAAGAAAGTTGGATCTATTTGTTTCTTCCCCCGGTTATGGCTTTGGCAAGAACAAGCCCAAAGGTGCATGAAAAAGTGGAGACTGAGGTGAGGATAGGGAGAGTTGTGGGAAAAGTGACTTTTCAGACTTTGGGGATGAACTTTTGGCCCATTCCACAGATATTTATTCAGCATATTCTCTGAATCAGTGAGCAAACTAATAAAAAATTATTTAATTTAAATTCTGGAGCAAGACAGTATGGAAGAAGGGTTATAAATGAACTTTGGGGCCACATTACATGTGTTGAAAAATCACAGTTTAGACACTTACAGTTTACATATTACCTAATTTATTTGGACCACAGTTTTCTCACCTGTCAAGTAAGAATAATACCATTATGTCTTTGATAAGATTGTGAAGTGGCAGTAATGATATTTTTACTTACAGGGTCATTGTGAAGATTAAATTGGTTAATGCCTGTGAAACATTTCAGGAAACTTCTTGGCATACTCTACGTACCAAGCACATATTAGTCTTATTTGGTGGTGAAGCCTCACTGTGACCCAGTGCTGATGCTTATGTTTTTTCTTAAATGATGGAGAAAGGAAAAGTTACCTCTGAAACTCATCAGGAAATCCTAGGTAGAAATGATTTTGCACTCACATTTTCTCCTGCAGGTAATAAATTACTTGTGAAATTATTTTTGTCAAATCGTACTCTGGTCCCCAAACATCAAGAAAATTTTTTTCCTTTAAAACACTTACTTAAAAATCACTAGGACATCAGTGACACGAGCCGTCTATGGAGAAAGTATGTTGGCCACCAACTAACTAGAAATCAGAAGAAGCACATGAGGTGGTTGGGCTGAATGTTTTGTGTTGCCCTGTGGCTTTCTGTCACACTTCTTGCACCCTTTGCTCTGTCTTTCTGCCATGAGACTGGCAACATCTTGCCACAATTCAGGCGTATTTAGAAAACAAGAAGAGGAAGAACTCAGTATCTTTGGATGTCAGTCGTCCACACTGGGACAGTTTGGAGCCATCACAGAGCCCATCACACAGAAGCATTGGCTGAATCCAATGTCCAACTAATATGATGCTTTCTCTTTTGCTGATGCAGAAGGTTGCTTGTTAGTTGGATGATTCTTGTAGAAAGCGTAGACTCAAACTTGGCAATCCTTCTGCCTCAGATTGCCGAGATCACAGGTGTGTACCTCCATGCACATCTTTAAATTTATGATCCTGGATAACTTAAAAATAGTTCCTTTTTGAAAGAAAGTAAGACAGGTTGAATGAATTAGAGGGAAACACTTAATGTTGATTTCATCTACAATGGAACCCATGAAGACTTCACTAATTACAGAGCAGCTGCCATTGGCTCTTTGCTCCCAAGTGCCTCACCCAGAATACCTCATTTAATTTTCATGACATTGTTTTTACCCCCACTTTTCAGATGAGAAAACTGAGGTATAAGGAAGCCAAATAATTTCCCAAGTCATGCAGACAGACAGTGGGAGAGCCACAGTTTCAAACGTGGGCAGGCTGGCTCCCAATTCTGCCCAAGTCGTCACTGAATTATCCTGCTCAGACTGTTCCACATCCTTTCCTTTTTGCTTTTATTCTTAATCCAAGAATCAACTAAGATAGGAAAGAGATTTGTTTCGACAGGAATCCAAATCTCACACACTTTGTAGATCCGCACGAGGATCATTTACTTCAGGTTAATAGAAATGTTTGCTTTAAAGTTCAGAGGGTTCGTAGGAGGTAGCTCCCCAATTTTATTGTCTTTTGTCTCCTCAATACACTTTATAAGGTATTCAATTATACTACAAAGGGGTCATGCATTCCCTTTGGAGATTTAAAAAGCTTTTTTGACAGGTATTATACTTGTAAATGGACCAAGCCTGGGCCTGCATTTGTCCATGTCTCTATAAAAGGTAGGGTGCATTTAGGTCACTTTAGGTCTTATTCAATCCAGGGAGGGTGTGACTTGCAAGTTCACTGCATTGTCTGTGAAGCAATTCCAAATGACCATTAGAGCTTTTTCTTCCTCCAAATACACTGCCATTTCTTCACCACTCATGCAGTTAATATTGCGTGCCACTCTGAATGGTAACTTTAGTCTTGCCTTTCCTGACAGCCTCTAAAATTTGGAGTGCAGGAAAGATGTCACATCTGTTGCTATGGTGCCTTTAGAGCTTAGTAAGGTGTAGGATTCATCACATTTTGTTGTATGGTACATTTATTATCTGTTGGCACAATCAGGATGCATTGCAAGCACCCCCAAAACCCGAATACATTCAACAATGAACATATATGATTGTCCCACGAGTTAGGTAATACTGATCTCAGCCAGGCCTACTCATGAGTTCGTGGTCAGTGCAGGTTGGGCAAACAACCCCACTGACCTTGGTCAGGCTTTGTTACATGCTGGGTTCAGTTAGTTTAGAGCAGTCTCAGCTGGAACAGCCTAACTCTTTACATGTGTCTCCATCCTCCAGGATGATACCCCAGGAAGGTTCACATGGTGATAACCAAGCAAGCAAGCAGTAATTCAGAGGGCTTGTCCAGATGGAAGCTCAGAACAAGGACACGGCCATTGTACTGCTTTGCCTTAGCTGGAGTAGGTCACAAGGCCAGCCTGACTCAACAAGTGGGAGAAAGACTCCATCTTTTGAGCAGAAGAGAGTCAAAGTCATGTTTCATAGGGCATGTATGCAAAGAGGACTGGACTACTAGGACTAGTTTTTAGAGTCAATCTGCTACAGGCAGAATGAAGAAAGATAACCCTAAACCACCAGGTTGCCATATATGCTGTAACTGGTTTTGTGACTGTGGGCATCAGAAGTGGTGTCATAAAGTAGAAAGAGAGACAGAACGAAGCAGCTGGTTCAGGGTCCCTATCCTTTCCATAGTTGCTTGACCTCAAACTAGTCTTGGCGTGTCCTTCATCACAGTCTCTCTCCTCTCCAGGGCTGTCATAGGAATCCAGTAGAACAAAGTACTTTGAATGGTTTCATAATTATGAATCTTGATGCAAATGTGAACCATCATTGCTGTTACTTCACTTGAGGTTGAGAATCCTGCCAGCAACTCCCTTCTCTAATTTGATAGATTCTGAATAGCAGCTTCAGAAAATGTGTAAACCCACAGAAACAACACTTTTCTCACTCCACCCCAAAATGTGATCTGATGCTTCCTGAAAAATAGAGGTTATCTAGAGAAGAAAAAGGTGTCGCAGGAGTTTGCTTGAAATGCAAACATTGTACACACAGTGCTGTAAAACTGTACACACAGTGCTGTAAAACTGAGCTCCAGGAAGTGCAGACATATTTCCTGGTCTGGAGTAGCTCCCACATCCAAGGGAGGGTGGCTCACTGAAAATCCAACTCCTGCATTTATTTCTGTTTGCAGGATTAACAAGCTCTAAAAATAAAGTCACAACCTCTTCTTTTTCAGATTTTGTGATGTCACAGTGCTTTGGGGCCTTAATCTTTGACTGATGACTAGTTGATTTTGTAACCCATGTGGAAATGAGAAATGTTCCTGATGGTACTAAGAGTGTACTTTGGACTGGTGGTTTTGAATGGGTGGATTTCTTTCCTCTTGTGGAGCTTACTGTGATTCAGATGGAGATGCATTTTGCATAAATGACTTACAAGAAGTCTCTTGCCCGGTGATGATCTGACTCTGCTTACGAAGCAAATGTGAATACAAATATTTAGCACATTGTGAGAAATGACATTTAGGGAACAAGAGACCCAAATTGGTTGAATTCGTGTTGGAGAGAGTCTATGCCTTTTGACCATACATATAAAACTCTTATCAGCAACTAATGCCTCTGAGACAGATCTGTGGATATTTATTGCATCTAAAAATATGTAACACCCAAAATTATAAGACCTACCAGGATAAGAGAGATATCAAAGTGAATTTGTTGCTCTGAATTTCATTCTTCAAAAGACTTCTCAGTGCTTGTTTAAACTCTAAACTCAAAATTACCGTCAATGGCATTATACAAGGGATGTGCAAAGCTAAGAGGTGCAAACCAAGGATACAGATTTTTCTCCCCATCTTCCGACCAGCAATATAACCAACCTACAATGTGAAGCTCCACCTGTCATTCGTTTAAACCAAACCCCAGGCCGAGACTGTGGCCAGTACTATGCATGCCATCATGAATTTCTTTGAAATGGCACTGCTACACTGGGGCTGCCTTGACCAGATGGAAACAACTGCTGGCTTTTGCTGTCCTAATTTGTAAGCCACTTACCTTTTCCTGGCTCCACATCCTGCCCCCGCCTTGGGAAAGGGGCTGGAGATTAGAAGGTGTCCTTGGAGAGGAGGTCCTTAATCTTGACTTCCTTGAATGCCATCAGCTGTCAGCAAAATGGCTGAGGGGTTTGGGTGGGAGCTCTGGGGTGACCCAGAGCAGGGCTATCTGGCCAACAGCAGCAGCAGTGTGGTGGTAGGAAAGACAGCCCTGTCCTTTTTTCATTAAGTGTATTTATAAACATACTGAACATGAAACATTTTTCCTTTCTTCACAGTGATGGATGATTATATGTCTATGAAATGTTTTCATTTATTTGGCGCCAGGGTAATCAAAATCAGTTGAAACTGTCCCACTGAAGGGAAAGAAAACAAGTAGGCGTGGGACAGCCTGGGCTCCTTTCCACGTGCTGCTCAGGGGAGGGGCTGGCAGAAGGGCTCCTCCGTAGAGGAACACGCTCTTCAACCGGTAATTGCTCCCAGTCCTGCTCATGGCTGCCGTCCACGGAGACTGCAGCCCAGCCTCCTCCTTTCTGGAAGCAGTGTGGGAGCGTCAGGGCCAGGCTGTGCGTGACTCTGTTTAGGCTGAGGGGGAGCTGGTCCCAGAAAACCTTTGTGAATGAAATGCTCCTGCTTTTATGTCTGCCCTGGCCTGCGTTCTGGGTCAGCCATCATGATCTCCAACATCCTGTTTAAACTGGTGTTTTCCACTACATACAGACAAAACTATTTCTATTATAAGCTCCTAATGATTGTGCAAAGACAAGCAATGGGGATTAGGTAGGAAAGCAGTGTAGCCCTGCTTGTGAGAGGAATACAGAAAGCAGATACAGAGTTCTTCTTTTCATGGGGGTGCTCTGGACAGCTACGAGACTCAGATCTTTATTTTGCAAATGGAACACTAATTTTGAAAGGCCACCGTTTGGGCGAGTTTATCCAGTGCCTACCACAGGATCCTGTTACTCGCTTCTGGTTATCTCTCTGCTTTATGTTTTTCCACACGGACCTGTTCGCAGGCATGAGTGGATGAAAAACTATCTCCCGGACCTCTGATCATCGCCTCTCTGTGAACTCAGTTGAGTGCTGCAGCACTTCTTGAACAGAAGAAGAACTTTTTGAGTGAATCGAGGGCATTTTTTTGTTGGTTATTTTCTCATTTAAACAGGCAGAATTTGAACTGATGTTTTCAAAACAGACGCAGAAAGGGATGAGCCTTTTGGTTTATCCAGAATAGTGACACAGGGAAGAGAGCAAAACAATCCTAAATGTTTTAAAACTCCATAACACAGTGGATGTATGTTAAATCAGAACTAGGAATTTGTAAAGAAGCCCTGAGTTGGATAGACTGCGATTAAACTCACATCAGGCATTGGTAAGAGGAAGATTTAAACGAGATACTTGCCAGCAGCCAATCTGGGAGTGTGTCCCCTTGTATGCCAGAGGAGTTTCACAAATGTGATTAAGAATCTGGAGATGGAGAGATTTGCTTGGACTGTCTGGGTGGCCCCAGTGTCACAAGGAGCATCTGTACCAGTGGGAGGGACAGGCGAATGTGTCAACGTCAGGGTGACGTGACATGAAAGAGTCTTCACCACCCGTGGATGCCTTTGAAAATAGAGGAGGGGGTCACAAGCCGGGGATTACAAGCAGAAGCTGCAAAAGGCAAGAAAATGGATTCTCCTCTAGAGTCTCCAAGAAGATAGGCAGCCCTGCCGACACCTTGATTTTAGCCCCGTTAGACCCTGTGTCAGATGTTTAATCCACAGAAATGATGGAGAAAGGATGTGTATTGTTTTAAGCTCCTGCATTTGTGAGAATTTGTTACAGCAACAATGACAAAGTAACACAGCAGGAGTTTTGCCAGGGAATTTACCTGGTTTATTTTTTGAAATTTGTGCAAACTTATTAAAAGGCACTTTGCATTTTCCAAAGTTCTTAATGAATGTAACATGGCAAGGACCCCAACTGCTTAGGTCTTTAAAAAGATCCAGAAAAGATGTGCAAATCTGAACACATGCAGCTTGATGACATTGCAAGAAAAATCGAACTAAATCACCTTTATCAATAAATAAAACTACTTCAATTTTTCAGTGTGACCATTCAGAACATATGCATACTCAGTTTTAAGAAGATTATAATTGTATCTATAACATCCTAGATAAACATGGTATGGTTTACAGCCATTTATTGTAGAAAATTAGTGTCTTATCCTAGGGCGCTTAAATTTCTGACACTGGAGTTACTAAACTCTTGGTGTGAAGAAAGATGAGTCCTTGGTATATCTCTCCCACAAGGAAGCAAAGACTTCTGCACTCCATTGGGACATGCAGTTAGTGTCTGCAAGGATAAAATCTAGGTGGAAATTACAACAGTAAAACGTAATGCTGAAGTGAATGTCACAATGAAGTTAAAGTCTGTCTGACATACATTCAGGCATCTTTTCTATAGGGAATAAAGAGTAACACTGACCACTGAATAACCAAATGTTTTGTTTTTTTTTTAATTTTCCATTTTTAGCTGTGAACTTGGAAGTACCCAGTTTCTAAAAGTAACATGTTCAGAATTACTTCTGGAATGTTGGGGCAGTTTGAAAGAGACAAACAGGTGTGGCAGAAATATTTCCTATGTTTTATATCATCAGATTATCCATCCATAATTAAAAATATGTTTTATATATATATATATATATATATATATACACACACACACGTGTATATGTGTGTTATGTATTTAGTACTTACAAAAGAAAATTTGAGAGATTGTTTGGCTCATTGTTGGAATGGCAACCCTGATTTCAGACATTTAGTTTTTCAATTAGTTGATATGAAATCTGGTATTTCTCTAAGAAGAGGAACTGATTAATTCAGAAACAGGCAGCAACCCACTTCCTCCTCCAGAGATAAGATGACATCACCCCAAAGCCCAGGCAGTATGGTAAGTACAGTTTCAAAATAGCCAATCAGCTTGGCTGAGATGTGACCATAGCCAGCCAGGATCAACCTTGCTCCATGACACTGCCCAATTACCTCAGCCTTCAGGAAAAGTCAGGGTGAGTAAATCCAGGGGTGCCAAGCCAAGTCTTACATAAATTCCTGCAATATAGTAGGTTTGTCTGCAGCAGAAAGGAATCCTATTGGCAGTTTAACTTCGGTAACTTTCTTGCTAATATTTTTCCGTCAGAGAGCCAAGAGATTCATTTAGAAAGAGCCTTTTCTATTTTTAGAGCCAGCTCTTTGATTTTAGTTAAAATCTTATCTAATGTGGAAACAAATTCTCAAA
>RJWM01008001.1:40068-59005 GCA_004363535.1 Dasyprocta punctata | reverse complement strand
ATTAAAGGCGTGCGCCACCACGCCCGGCTTTTTTTTTTTTTTTTTTAATAGATCTGCTGGTCTCGGTGGTGCACACCTGTAATCCCAGCTCTGGGGAGGCTGAAGCAGCAGGACTGCCATGAGTTTCAGGCCAGCCTGGGCTACATAGTGAGTTCAACCCTAGCCCAAACTACAGAGTGAGAGTCTGTCTCAAAAACAAAAACAAGGCAACCCACTTGGGACCCTTTCTGTCCCTCAGACAGAAGCTTTCTTTTTCTCAATAAATATATTCTGCTCTTATCCTCCGTTGTTCCTGAGGTTCATTCTTCCATTTTGGAGAACACAAACTCGTGCTGGACATATAGTAGGTTGAGAGCTTCATTTCCCTATATCATTTGGAGGTCTGAGATAGTTTCTCCTATATCATTTGGAGGTCTCACCGAGATCATTGGGACGGAGGGTTCAAATTTAAAATGGATTAAGGAGGTGTGGACTCTCAGAAGAGAATGAGAATGGGTCCCTTGAGGACCCACCCTGCTAGGCCTGAGCAGCACCCACGCGTGGGCTTAGAATCAAGGACGAACCCCTCCCCGCCAAGCAATCTGCTGGTTCGGAGGTCTGGCTAAATTGATAGCAACTAAGGAACATTAAGCAACTAAGTGCTAGTACTGTTTCGTTGATTTTGCAATCCTGGGGCTGGCAGCCTGAGCATCTCTTTGGAAGATGACAGTAGGCAATGTAGCAAATATGGGGGGGATTCTCTTCTGTCTTGTCTTTGAGGCCCAATATGGTTCTCACTGTTTGCTTTACTCTGATCTTTTTTTTTTTTTTTTTTTGCTTTATTTTATACTCTGTTTTTGTTGGTTTTATTCTGTTTTGTTTTTGGTTCAATTCTACTATACCTGTTGGAATGATCAGCTATTCTGAAGATAGCAAGATATACTATAGAAGCTATTGTTTTCATGGTATCTTTCTTCAAAGTTCTGTACCAGTTCTGCTGCTTTGTTTTGATTGACTTTGTTCTGTTATGTTCTGTGGGATTTTACTCTCTTTAAAAAAATAAATAAAAAATAAAATAAAGTGAAAAAAAATAAAACAAAAACAAAAATAAAACCCCAGTGGCTATATAGTCCAGGCTGGCCTTGAATTCACAGAGATCCTTCTGCCTCAGTCTACCCAGTGCTGAGATCATAGGCGTGAGCCCCATGCCCAGCTCAGAACCTGCTTTTTAACTTGGTGAGCAGAGGAACCGCAACCTTAACTCACAGCTTTCCATTGATCGCCCTTCCTCCTCCTCAAAGCGCATGGCACACAGAGAGAGAGCAGCAAGACTGTTTATTGGACTCTTTGTGGACAGCTCGCTCCTGCGCCACTGGGACTGGGTGAAACAGTCACAGCTCCACCCGGGCTTTTCTGCCACGCAGCCTTGGCCTTGTGGAAGCTCAGTTACTCCTTTGATTCCGCATCCTCTTCCTGGAAGTGGGTGATGTAGGCCATCTGATTGGGATCCCCAGGGTCACGGGGAACGTTCAAGTTGCTGCTGGAGAGGTCGCCGTGGTCTAATGCTGCAGCATGGAGGAAAGGAGCGTAAGCTGGGGTGCTGGGCACGCCGGGCTGCAGGCCCCGGCTCTCCCTGCTCACCTTGGGCAATGTTGACCTCATTGACTGCCAGAATGTCCGCCTGAACGCTGTCGATTCTCATATACAAGTCTTCACCATAGCGCTGAGGACAGGGGTGAGGGAAACCTCTGTGGTTCCAAACCCGCCTGACCTCTGATTGGCTTTGGGCTGCTTGATCATTTCCCCTCTTTGGGCAGAGGGGTCCTCAGGACGGAGTCAGCAAGGGGACAGGAGACTGAGGCCAGAGAAGCCCAAGCCAACGCAGCCCCTCCTGCAAGGGGGCCAGGCTCATTCTGTGTGTGGGGACAGCATGATGTCCCGGGCAGGGCGCGGGAACTTACGAGGAAGAGCCGGTATAGTTCCTCCCCCATGGACCTGCGCACGTGCTCCTCCACCACTGGGAACGTCTGCACGAAGAACTGCGGCCGCCGGGGTGGGATGGGGTGGAGGTGGGGCAGGGCTGTGTGACCGCGGCTATGACCGTGGGGTGCCTGCTCCCACCCCGCCCCCACCTCACCACGCCCCGCCCCCGCCCCTGCAGCCCCGCCCCCTTCAGCCCCGCCCCTGCAGCCCCCGCGCACCTGCAGCGCCAGGCTGGCCAGCCGCTGGCTGTTGCTGTGGTCCGCGTTGCCCATGGCGGCCATCAGGCTGCGCACCACGTGCAGACGCAGCATCTCCTCGGCCACGCGCGGGCTGTGGCGCGCCAGGACCCTGCGAGGACAGCAGGCAGCGCCACTCCCGCTTTCTCCGCGCCCGCCCCATCCCCACTCCCGCCAGCGAGAGTTCTGTCGCTCACCAGATGGCTTTGGCGGCTGCCGCCTGCTGCAGGAACGCGGGTGGGTGCGCGGTGAGCTGCAGGAACGGGCTCTCTGGGGAGCGAGCGGCCGTGAGGGAGGTGGACACCGCCGCCCCGCCGGACAGCCCTGGGGAGGGTCCTACCAGTGAGGATCTTAGGGTGTTGTTGGGAGGTGTCCTTGACGGAGGGGATGAGCAGCGCCACCAGGCCCTTGAGCAGCGGCAAGCGCACGTCGTAATCCACCAGGTCCTTTATGAGCTCAATGGCTGGGGGAGGTAGAGAACCCCAAGAAGCCGAAGGCCACATTTTTCCAGCGCCCTCCACGGCCCAGCACTGTGCCAGGTCTGGGGCAGCTGGGAAGGTAACATCCCATTCCTGCTCTTCTGGAGTTTGTGATCAAAGAGGAGGTGGAATGCTGGGCATGTAATCTCCGTGCTCTCGGGGCTAAGGCAGGAGGGCTGCAAGCTCCAGTCTAGCCTGGCCGACTTTGTGACTTAGGTTGAGCGTGCCTCCCAATAAAAAATAAGTGCTGGGGATGAGTGAGGCCTCGGATTCAGTCAATCCCCAGTACTGCAAAAATGGGGGGTGGTGAGATTGGATGCTCCATAGTTCATAGAACAGGCCCAAGGGGGAGGAGGAAGGATTGGATGGGAGCCCACCCAGTGAGAATTCCTGGAGGAGTCAGAGCTGGAGACTGAGGCCACACAGGAATGGGTTGCTTTCAGCTTGGAGGAATCCAGGTTTCGTGGAAGAGGGGGAAATTTTATATGTATATATTTTGATCTCCTTATGGTTGCCCAGGATGGACTTGAACACAGGCAAGTGGTGTTGTAGCCAAGTGGGCTGGTTCTTTAAAGGGGGACAGCATGGGAAAGAATGGGGTGGGGAGCAAAGGGATTCAGTGTGTGGCAGCAAATGAGAAGCTGGAGGAAGCAAGGTGGAGCCTTGTGTCCTGCTCGTGAGGGAGCCCTTGTTAACAGCAGGTGCTGGGCCTTTCCATACAGTAGCCCACGGAGTGCACATCAGAACTTGGCATAGGACTACCATCCCCATTTTTGCATTTGAGAGAAGGGGGAGCAGAGAGTTTAAGCCCTTTGCCTAAATCACAGCTAGGAAGGAGGGAAAGATGCAGAAGGAGAGAAAGATGTGGTCAGGCAGGTGGGGCAGGGATTTACTGGATGGTCCTGCAGGGCTTTTCTGCAAAGCTCTTCCACACACTCATTCATTCCAGCCTTCACTCTGCATTTGGCAAACCTGCATTGAGGGTTAGGTGCAGCACTGGGTGCTGGGGATACCAGGGTGAATTCATTCATTCAGCCAACTGTCCTCGAGCAATGACAGCAGTGACAACATGGTGAGAAGTGTTATAAAAGGGACCCAGTAGAGGGGCTGTGGGAGCATCTGGGGAGATAGAGGAGGGCTGGATATTTTTTTTTGTCTTTTTTTTATTTTTATTTTTATTTTTTTGCGGCACCGGGGATCAAACTCACAGCCTCATGCCTGCCAGACAGGTGCTTAAGCCACTGAGCCAAACTCCCAGCCCTAGTTTTTTGAGGCAGGGTCGCACTGTGTAGCTCAGGCCAGCCTTGTGCTCACGTCGTAGCCCAAGTAGGCCTTGAACTCACAATGCTCCACCTACTTCAGCCCGGCTCATCTCGGGTATTTGTTACAGTAACAGAACCCCAGGTAGGCTCTGCACCGGCCCCTGTGGCTCCTCCTCACTGAGCTATAGGACGGTGGTTCCCAGCTCTGATTCTTTCCCCACAGTGTAGAAAACCAGAATGACTGTTTTTCTGTCTTTCATGGCCAACTTTTCTTTTTCTTGCTGGAGGTCAAACTTAGGCCCTCTCACGTGCTAGGCAAGTGCTCTGCCATTGAGCTACAGCCCCAGAGGGGAGCAGCACTGCACAGCGCTCACTTTGGGTGAGCCAGACACAGGGGGAAGCTACGGGGGATGTGGCGCTTCCTTCAGAGGGAGCCAGGGGCTGGCGGGTGTGGCCAGTGAAAGGGACTGCAGAGAGCCACAGACCACACAAGGGTCCCCCAAGGCATTGCTTTCTTTCGGCACTTGAAGCTTTACTTGCTTAACTCAAACGGACAGACCTACGCTGCCTGACAGAGAACTTGAGGCTTGGTGGAACATGCTCACTAACAATAAACAGGGCAGTGGTGAGGGTGGAGCTGGTGAGACAGCAGCCCCAGCCTGCGACCTGCACGCTGCACACTCAAACTCTCCTGCCTGGTTGCTGAATGTCTGAGAGCTGCAAATAATACCAGAGGGAGCGGGGCCGACTTCTCTGCTCTGGAGGGAAGGAGCAAGCCAATCTGGGCTGGAGAAAGGCATGGAAAGGCTACCAATGGAGAAGCAGTCCTCCTCCACGCAATTGCCTTCAGCAAGCTGGGAGGCATGATGGTGCATGCGTGTAATCTCAGTACATGGAGGCTGAAGCAGGAATCACTGCAAGTTTGAGGCTAGCCTGGGCTACAGTATACAGCAAGACCCTGTCTCTAAAAAACAAAAACAAACAGTTGCGGGGGTGGAGAGAGTTTGGAGATGTAGCTCAGTGAAAAGACCCCAAGTTCAAAGAAACTATTGTACTGTAAGAAAGAAAAAACAAAAAACTGCTGTTGTGCCAAGTTTTAGGGGCCTCTCATCCATCTTTAAGGTCTGGAGCCATGGGACACAAGAGGGTTCAATCCTGAAGATCCATGCAAAATGAAGGCTGTTTTGTTTCATCTCAGTCACACAGTCCAACATTTATTCCCAGGTGGAAGGTCCCGAGGCATTTCCAGTGCTACCCCTTCCAGTGTCCACAACAATTCTGGAGACAGCTCTTTTGGGACAGCCTCTTCTCTCTATGGACTTCCCTGATTCACAAACAGCTGCTTCACTTGGAAGTGCTTCCTATGGCCAGGTGTGGTGGTGCTCAGCTATAATCTCAGCACTCAGGAGGCTGAGGCAGGAGCATTGCCACAAATCCGAGGCTAGCCTGGGCTACAGAGTGAGTTCAGGGCCAGCCTGGACTACATAGTAAGCTCCTGTCTTGGAAAAGAAAGAAAGAAAGAAAGAAAATACACAAGAAGAGATTGGAGGACTGACACTTGGCTGTAACAGTGGCTCTGGTTGGGGACTCCATCTGTGCAATAAGTAAACCTTCATTTGCTGAGCCCTGACCTTCCATAATTATGGTCATTCCCCTCCCCACACTCCTCCAGAAGTGCGAGCCCGAGGTCTCTGTTTAGCACTCCTGAAGGGTCAGTCCAGGTTTATCCCACTTTTGAGTCACCTACTATGTGCGACCCCCACAATTAAGGGTGCACTATCGTTTGTTTTTCCCCCATGAACTTGTCCTACAATTACTGAACGTTCTGAGTCTACAAATGGAGGCATTTCCAAGAAGGTCACAGTACTGAAGAGCTTGATTTTAGCGTTGGAAAAGTACTTCCTTGCTTTTAGCGTTGGAAAGCCAATGTCCAGGTTTTCCCGGCATCCTAGTTAAGACTGCCACCTACTGGTCATACTTCCACACAGGTTTGCTTCCTTTTCCAACTGGGCATAAGAACATACTTGGTATTTTGCACTTTTTGGTAATATTTATTTATAATCTTTTAAAGGCAGGATTTCACTATGTCACTGACTGACCTTGAACTCACTAAGTATCTTGACTGGCCTTAAACTTGCCTTGATCTGCCTGCCTCAGCCTTCCTAGTGCTAGGTTTATAGGTGCAAGCCATCATGCCGGGCATGTACTATTGTTAAGTAAGAGACTAGACGCAGGCATCTTCCTCATTGTACATCCGATTCCCATGAATCCTGCTACCTCTTTCACCACATCCTGTTCAAAGCTCAGTGATGAAATACTGGAATTTTTTTAAGGCTGGGTAGGGTGGTGCAAGCGTGTAATTTCAACATTTATGGAGGCTGAGGCAGGAAAGTTACAAGTTCAAGTCCTGCTTGAGCAATTTAGTGATACCCTGTCTCAAATTACAGAAAGAGAGAGAGAGAGTAAGAGAGAGTGTGCGCTCAGGGTAGAGCACCCCTAGGTTTGATCCCACAGTACCCCCCACCAGCCTAGGCAACATGTAGCAAGACCCTGTCTTAAATCAAACAAACACACATTTAAGTGCATCATTATTATTTCTAAAAAGCTAGGCAACAGAGTCATCGACCTTATGCGTTAGGGGGGCACATGCTTGTGGGATCGAGTTACTGGGGCCTGTAGCTCCTGGGTATCTGTCCTTCTGGGTGGGTTTTACCTGGCAGGTGGCACTGCTGCTGGGAATGACCTCTGTGACCTGAGCCAAACACTGGGCTCCAGAGGGGGCAGTGCCAGGCAGGGAAGGGCACATGCTGTAGGGCCAGGCAAGTGGGGAAAGAGGACAAACTTTCCCACTTAACCCCCACCCCATCAAGACTTCTAAAATTACACATACTGAGGTGTCACAGTTGTGAGCGCACATAACTTTGGGGAAGTAATGCGCCTTTGAAAAACAGCAGGTTTCCCTGGGAAACTCCCCTGGAGTGTCTGAGCCTGGTGACCATTGCTCAGTGGAGTCCCATGGGACAGGTGGCCTCCTCCACAGCAGGAAAGGCCGAAACCACTGTCCATGTTGCTTCAGCCTTCCAAGTGCTGGGATTACAGGCATGTGCCACCACACTTGGCTTCAATGTAATCTTTTTAAAAAAATTAATGAGAAAACTTCCATGATGAACAATATACCCAAATGTTAAGTGAAGACAAAAATCAGTAAGAGCGACAGGTGGAACCACACTGGAGCCTGAGGAACTGGGTAAAATCAGTGATGCTGACGAGATGCCAGCAGCCATCTCCACTGTGCCTGCTTCGCATTCCAGACTTACAGACTTCCCTGAGCCCTCCAGAACCACCGCCCCAGCCTCCCCGTCACGGCCCATCACCGACTCGGTTCTTTTCAGCCCAGCTCTGACCCTAGTCCTGATGGTAAGAAGAGCCCCTTTGTCTTCCGTTACCCTTGGTCCTAAGGACTGTCGGGTGATGTTTGGATAGCACAGGAAGTGCCTTCCATCTGAGCTCTGGTGCCGAGGGGCTGAGCCTTGGGCTGTTTTCCCAGCCCCTAAGTTATATTTTAAAGTGATTGTTGTGGCTATGGTGGTAGAACAGATACCAGGGACCAGAATGGGGTCAAAAAGATAAATTGGGAGAGAGGATGTTGGGTTAGGATAAGGTGGTTACTGTGGCACAGAGAAAGGAAGTGGAGACAGAGCCTAGGAGACCTGGTGGGGTCGGGATGGGCCGGGAAGGGGAGAAAGAAGGCAATCTGGTTTTATGGCTTTTATTTGAGCAGTTAGGTTGATGGGTACTTTTTATTGAGATAAAGAAAAATAGGAGGAATTAGAGGTTTTGGGGAAAAAATGAATTTTGTTGTGGCCATAAATTTGCATTCTCTATTAGACATCCACCTGGTGACAGCAAGGAAAATAAGGGCCAGAGATACAGATTTGCCTCTATCTATTTTTACATCTATCTATAGATGGCAATTTTTTTTTTTTTTTTTTTGTGACACCGGGGATTGAACTCACGACCTCATGTCTGCCAGACAGGCACTTAAACAACTGAGCCAAACTCCTGGCCTTGGTTTTTTTGAGTCAGGGTTGCACTATGTAGCTCTGGCCGGCCTTCTGCTCGAGTTGTAGCCCAAGCTGGCCTCGAACTCACAATGCTCCTCCTACCTCAGCCTCCTGAGTGCTGGGTATAGATGGCATTTAAAACATGGAACTACAGCTGGGCACGTTGGCACACACCTGTAATCCCAGTACTCGGAAGGTTGAGGCAGTGTAGGGAGCCGTTGAAACTGGAGATTGATCATACGTGTGGGGCTAAAGCAAGGCCAGCCTGGAAAACACAGAGAGCCCAAAACAAGTTACATAAACAAGCTGTTTCAGCACCAAGAAGGCAAGGGGCCCAGGTCAACCAGGCAAACAAGCTAGGCATTGGGGTTGAAATTGACGTTCTTCTTTTGAGGGTATAAATAAAGGTGCTACAGTGGTTAAGCAGCCCCTTCTCTCCTATCAGGAGAGTAAGGGCTCCACGTGACCCCAGCTTTGTCTCTCCTTTATTTTCTCATCCTCTGGCTGTCCACCCCAAGAAACTCAAGAGCTGCATGGGTCCTGGCAAGGCAGGAGGATCACTGTGAGGTCAAGGCCAGCCTGAATTACAGAACAAGACCCTTTTTTTTTTTTTTTTAAACAACCAGCTGGCCTGAACTACATAGTGTGACCCTGCTTCGAAAAAATGAGGGCTGGGAGCTTGGCTCAGTGGCTTAAGCGCCTGCCTACTTGGCAGGCACGAGGTTGTGAGTTCGATCCCTGGACAACAAGACAAAACACTACAGCACTAAACATATTCACTCAAGAAGAATGTTGATAGACATAAGAAGTAGGCTGGCCTGACGGCATGCTAGAGAAACAGGAGCTACTATGGTGAAAGCAGCAGGCAGTGGGGAGGCTGGAAGAAAGTGCACCACAGAAGTCACTGAAGAAGTGGGGAACCCGTAGCTGGGTCAAAAGTCGAGGACAGGTCAAGGAGATAGAAAGTGGAAAAAAGAGCACAGGAAGGGAGGTTGGGGTCCAGGAGGGGCCTTGTCCCTGAAGAGTGTCATCTAATTTTGTCCTTCTGGACAGGCTGTGGATGAAACCCAGGGGTTCTTTTTACAGATGGAGATACAGGCATATCTGCACATCAGTGACTTGATCCACCAGAGACAGGGAGAAGCTACCTGCGGGAATGGCACTGGGACGCTGAGCTCAGGGGACGGAGTGGACACGGTGGACACGAAGCTGGCAGATCTGGGTTGGGAGGCGAAGTCTTCGATGGAAGAGGAGGGCAGATCTCAGGGGTCCCCGGGTCACCCACGCTCACTGTTCCGTGACTTCTTGGCGCCCTCGCCTCTCTGCCGCCGGCTGCTCGCTTCCCTGACTCGTGCCTGAGAAGCCCTGTCCCCTTCACCATAGGAAGTAGAGGACGCCTTCTTTCCTCCTAATGCTTTTCTCCTTCTCCAGACTCACGCGTGCTCACACACACACACACACACACACACACTCGCGCGCCCAGCAGCTGACACAGTTCTGGACACACCACAGACACTAAATATATATTTGTTTAAAGAAGAAAACAAACTCTCCCTGCCCTTCAAGGTCAGCCACCCTGACTCTGCATGGTGCCACCCCGCCTCTCGGGGTGCAAGCTTCTTTTCTCTGCTACCATCATCCTAGGTTTTGCAATTTGGTGACCTCAAGCTCTGAGAAATTCCTCTCGGGTCCTTTTCGGGCACCTGCAGTTACGACCCCTCTAGGGCCTGGCTGAGCCTGGAACCAGCCCGGCATCGGCTGACGTCATCTCTGGGCTGCTCGGGGAACCTGCTCCCCCTGGTGGGTAACGCACACAACGCACCCTCTCTTTCTGGGTTGCACCAAGACCATTTTAGACACTAACAGACCTCTCCCGAGCACTTGTGAAGAGTCTGGAACACACAAGAGTATTCTGAGGTGTACAGTTTCCTTGTTATCACACGGACTGATGTCCAACGAAAAACACTGTGATACAGCATCATGCTCCCGCTGCCTCTGCCCTAGTGTTTGCTGCTGGTGAAGAGAGGCAGAGCCAAGGCCGGAACGGGCAGGCCAGCTCCGACTCCGGGGATCCATAAGTCACTCAAGTGCTGCCTGCCACAGCTCTGCCCAGGGCCTGTACTTCCCACAGGCCCCTCCTCCCGAGCTGCTCCAGCTGTCATCAGCGTACTTCTCAGACAACACAGTGATAGAATGACATGCAGTTCCAACACTGCCCCCAACCACGCACTCCAGGGTGGACATCATTCCCCAATCACTTTTTTTTTTTTTTTTGTGGCACCGGGGATCGAAGAAGCACCAGGCAGGCGCTTAAGCCACTGAGCCAAACTCCCGGCCCTGGTTTTTTGAGACAGGGTCACACTATGTAGCTCAGGCTGGCCTTGCGCTCACATTGTAGCCCAAGTGGGGCTCAAACTCACAATGCTCCACCTACCTCAGCCTCCCGAGTGCTGGGATTAAAGGCGTGAGCCACCATGCCCGGCCTTGGAGCTTATTTTTCTCTCCCCAAACCTTCAGTGACCCACAGGAAGCCCCTACCTTCATACTGGACTTCCAGGTGCATTGTGCCCAGTGTCTTCAGCACACAGTCCACGATGCTGGGGTGTGTGGTTCTGACGATCAACTGACAGGACAGACAAGAGGACAAGGCAGTTACTCTTCAGATCTGACTTCCAAACAGCCAGGGGCCAGGATAAATGAGGGCCGGGTGACTTGCTGGGCCAGGACCTCCCCTGCCCAGGTCACCACTGAAGCTTCTAGCTCAGAACAGGTGAAGCTAAGGACTGGCAGTCACCTGCTAGAGCTTTGGGAACAAAGTCTGTGACTGTGACTCAGGGAGGGAGGATACAGGTCAGGGACAGTGGGACTCATCCAAACTCTTAAAATCTTCCTTCTCAGAAACCTTGCTGTCTGTCAATCCTTCATCCTACCCCTTCAACCTTTACCCATGCTGCTGCCATCAGCTATTGTGAGACAAAACGAGGGTCACACACTCCCTGGTGCCTGGCGTACAGGAGGCACTTAGGGCAGACTGGAACACTGTACCTGTGATGGTCAGATCTTTCCTGCTGCTCCTGCCTCCCTGGCTCATTGCTTAGCGCTTGGAGTTGCCCCTTCCCCTGTCCTCTGATTTGATTCATTCTGCCCAGAGACCTTATTTACTTCTGTTTCAGTTATCACTGCTCTGCTTACAAAGTTCATTCTGACATCTTTTTTAAAGGCCTTTCTCTGGAGCTTCAGGCTTTTATTTTCTACTGCTTGTGGGCAGACTGATTTTTCCTTTTTTTTGGTGGTACTAGGGATTGAACCCAGGGCCTTGACACAGTGTCTTGCTAAGTCACTCACTCAGTGGCTTTCAAATTTTCTGCCTCAGCCTCCCAGAGTTCTGGGATCACAGGTTTGTGCTACCATGCTCAGCTTTTCTGTTCTCTCTTAGTGGTGTACAACTCACCCTACTGCTAATCCCAAGGCTGGGTGTCAATTTTGATTTATTTACTGCCCTTAGCCCCAGACCCTCTACCTCAGAAATGTCTATCCAACTGGCTTGCTTCGATTTCCACTGCCATTGCCACTGTTCGTGCCATATCTGTGTCAGTTTTCACTGCCTCCCTGCCTCTGGCCCATCTGGAGACACTTTGAGAGTGTTCGATGGTTCTCCTCCTTACTAGGCACACTGCCCTCCCGAGGTTACTACCTCCCAGCTCTGACTTCACTCACTTTCTAGGGCACCAAGAGAGGGGTAGAAGCCAACAAGAAAAAAAGGAGCTTTTCCAAGCAGTGGAGACCTGGCCTCTTCACTTACAAGTTGGCTACAAATGTACCATGATTCTCCCCCTATCAAATTGACACCTTCAATCTTTTCTACAGTCTTCTCATCGTTCTTGTTTGTCTCAACCACTTTGAGGTCTGCCAACATCTTTCTGATCCTTAAGTAAATAGGACAAATCACTCTGCTGGGCGACAGGAACTCTCTGCCCCACCTTGGCCTTGTGGGCGTGACACTGATTGAACGGCAGGGCAGGGCGGGCAGATGCACGCAGTGGTGGCCGCACGGCTTCTCCTTCCTGAGGGCAGTGCAGCTGTTCCTGAGAGCAGGACCATGCAGCCTGGCTCACCTGGGCAGTCCTGAGGGTCTGCAGGGCCAGCTGCTGAGCTTTCGGGGAGGCACAGGGCAGCAGAGCTATCAGACCTTTGTACACTTGATTCTGGTACTTGGGGTTGCCATGGACCAGTGAATCCAGCAGAATCTGCACTTCTTCCTGGGTCTCTTCAGACTTAGACGTTGCCAAAAACTCTGCTATAGATCGTACACCTGGGGAAAGAGGAGAAAATGCTAAATTGGAAGGGATTTAGGAAAATGATTCCCCACTCAAGATTACATCACGTAAAGAGAATCTGATGTTTTCAACCAAGGCTGTTCAACTGGAGTAAAAATTGAAGCTCAGTTTTCATCATTGTCTCATTCGCCTCTAGCTGTGTGATTCAAGGATTTTGCCTTAGCACAGGCATGTCAGAGTCTGTGTTTTAAGATTTAAAGTGGCACAAGCATGGCGGTGCTGTAATCCCAGCACCCTGGAGGCTGAGAAGGAGGATTACTGAATTTGAGGCCAGCCTGGGCTACACAGTGAGTTCAAGGCCAGCCTGAATGCCATAATGAGACCTTGTCTCAAAAAACAAAACAAAACAAAACAAAAGCAAAAAGGTTGTGCAAAACATACAAATGAAACATGTATATTTACTACTAGATGAAAAGAGTGCTTAGCAGTTTACAAAATGTTTTTTACTAAACACTACTTCATTTAACCCCAGAAACTAGTGAGAGGGACATGTTCATCCTATTTTGTGAATAAAGTCACTGAGGCTCAGAGAGGCTGTGGAGGGGACCAGAAGGGAGAAAGGAGGCCCCTGGGGGGAACGCAGGGTGGAAATGTTTTGGAGAGTGGCTGCAGGGTGATAGCCTTTTCCTTAGCTCCCTCAAACTGGGCACTTGATTGATTACTAAAATTCCTGGGTCATCATCTTTCTCATCAGACTGTAAGCTCTTTGAGGACAGGGGTTATATTTTATTCATTTTTGTATCCTTAACACCTGTACATATGCCCAGCACACAGTAGGTACTCAATAATTTTATTTCTAGAGTTAGTCACAACTCAGTTTCATGCAGGATTTTAAACAAGAGTTAATAACCTGTTGAACGAATGTGTGGAAGAAGTTATATTTAAAATAGAGAAGTATTTCTCAAACCATCATCCAAAGACTTGAGCAAATAATCAGGGAAATCATAAATCTGGTTTTCTGGTAGCGATGGGAAGAGCAACTAACTGAGTCCATTGTACAAAATGCTTCCTTTTTTTTTTTTTTTTTCCGGCACCGGGGATTGAACTCACAGGCTCATACCTGCCAGACAGGCACTTAAGCCACTGAGCCAAACTCCAGGCCCACAAAATGCTTCCTGCACAACCAGTTCTACATGGTTTTTATTCTCCCCAGTAGTAGTGGGTGCTACCTTGCATGTACCCAGGCCCCATGGAGACGGAATCTCATACCCACCATAGCTTTCACAGATGAGTTCCTTGTACTTCCTGCCAGAGTTTGCAACAACCTGCAGAAGCTTGATGGATTCCTTCTTGTCCTCCTCCTTGATCTTCTCTAACCCAAGTATTTCCAGGAGTGTTAGGACACCTCCAACCTCAAGAAATTCGATCAGGTACCGATTACTGTTGCGGGGTGGGGTGGGGTGGGAAGAGGAGGAATCAAATGCTTGTCAAATGTCTTTGCATAGAACCTTCTAAGGCATCCCAAGGTCCCTTCTTCACATACTTTACTGCTTATCCAGGAAATGTCTATAAATAATGTGATACAATCATTTGGAAATTCTTTCCAGCGGGAAATGCTGGAGTTAAACACAACGAACATTTCTTGCTTTTGGCTTTCTAGCCTCTGTCCCCTGCATTAATGGCACTCAGTTGTCACTTGTAGAATCACTGCTGCTCCATCTGTGGGCCTGTGATTCTGGTTGGGTGAGTGAGTGACAGGGTATGCTTTCCTTCTGACTCTGCAACTCCACTTGGTGTCAGGTGTGTGACCCGGGTGGGGCCAGTGAGGTCAAAAGTCAGGATGTTCTTGGGACCCCTGGCAACGATTTGGCCTGTGGTCAGCGTGGCCAAGGTATAAGGATATGTATCTGGAGCACCAGGGGACCCCAGAACAAATCGGCCTCTGAGTACAGACAAGGAATAAACTGAGAAGCAGGAAAAGAGGAAGGGAGAGAACAAGAACTAATGACCCTGTTTGGGTCCCTGGATTTAGTCAGGCTTGAAATACGTATTTCTACCTTCTGGACTTTTCAGTGAAAGAGCCCATCTGGACATTCTCTTCTTGAGTCCAGTCTGAGCTGCTTTTCCATGATCCACAACCAAGAGGGTGCAGCTGGTACAGAGCCAAAGGAGAGTGTGGGGAGGAGGGATGAGTGGGGTGCGGCCCTCCCAAGAGTTAGTGGGGTACCTGCTGATACCTAGAATCCAGGGTGCTGGGTGAATACCAAGGACGCCACGCACCTGATATGCCATGGAGACCCCAGAATCTGAGTGGAGGGGGAACAGCTCAGGGGTAGAATCTGAACGGCACTCACCTGCTCACAGCTGATAAGAAGATGGCGATGGATCTCAGGAGCTTTTCTAAGCCTGAGCCGGTCATGTAGCTGCAGAGCATGTTAAAGAGTACATTTCAGGGTGGTTTTCATGCAAAACCTAGATCCTGTGCCCAATTCCAGGGTGACCAGGCAGCTGAATCATACTCTTTACCCTGAGAGGAGTCCCTGGCTGAAGGAGAAGGGGCAGCACAGAGCTGGGGCAACAGGGGTGCTGGCTCATTCCCTGTTCTCTGGGAAGTTTCCCTATAGCAAGGAGGCTGAAATGATCAAAGGTACAGACGAAAGCTGAGGCTCAGTTTCCCAAACCTCTCCAGGCCATGACCGTGGCAGCCTTGGGTCTCAGCATAGTTTACTATTCTTAGACTTCTCTAAAAATAATTAACTTTATCGCTAATTCTCAATTTCATATGTGCTCAAAGTTTTACACTGGAGGTCACTATTCTTATGAAGAATCGCATGGTTTCCTAATAAGAATAACAGGAGACAGTGGAAAAATTAAACCCTGATTTAAAACGACCTCAGTATTTAATGTTATTTTTTAATGTGAGCCTTTGCAAAAAGCCTCGTTGTAATAAAGCACTCAGAGCACGCTGCAGCTCGGATACAAGGTATGAAATCAAGCCACAACAGAAAGGGAACCAGTCAACAATTACTAGGCTCATAACACATCACGAGCTCTTAGAACACTTAAAAAATTAGCTGAAATTATTGCAGCTCATGGAGGATGACTGAGAGCTTCCAAGACTGATAACGGCTAATGTAATGGGTTGGATGGAATGCTGCTTTGGTGGGGAGAGTGTGGGGGTGTGAGGCAAATTATTTCTGCTGCACCCTGGTTCCCAGGATGCCAATAGAAGGAGAGACAGATTGACTCATTAGGAAAGGCTCTTTACTGCAAAAGCAGTTTGCTCTGGAGCCAGGCTCCCCTGCCTGTTGCTGCCGTGGTGGGGGGCCAGGCGCTCAGCCCACACGGGACTATCTCTGTTCCTATACTGTCACTACCCTGTACCCCAAACTCTGCCCCCATTCCTGCCTCAGTGGATCCTCCCCTTTTCTTCATCTAGGTTGACCAACCTTTGTGACCTCCTTTTTCCTCTGCTCCAGATTACTTTTGTTTGCATAGCCACACGCCGTACATATTTCTGGTCTATTATTTCCAGCAATTAGCTCTAGAAGACTGCCGCAGTGTCAGTAGAAGGTAACAAGTACCAGCGTTTACTACCGGCCAGGCACTGGTTTGCTCACTACAGCCCTCTAGTGGGCACTGTTAGTATTTGCATTTACTCTGGGAGTTACGGGAGGCAACCAAAGGCTACGGATGGAACTGGGGTTTGAACCCCAAGCCTACTCAGCTTGAGTGCCTGCCTTCCTACTGTGGTTAAAGCGAGGGGGCGGGGCTCTGTAGCTATTTATGTGATGACCCGCCCCACCCTGGGGGTGGTTGCAGGGGGAGCCGGGAGCCTGCACTGCCCACTGCAGTGCAGGGCATGGGCTTTGGGCCAGACAGACCCATTTCAAGGCTCATCGCTGCTATTTACTGGTAATTACTCAACCTTCCCGAGGCTTATCTTCCTTCTCTACAAAGTGGGATAAACAGCGACCACCTGTTAGGCTGAGCCTGCGGCTCAAATGAGATATTTGTACAGAAATCAGTACCTAGGACATAAAAAGACTCAATAAGTGGCAATTAATAGTGTCATTACAATATATAAACCTTTAGTTACTGATCTATTCTGGAAGACTGACCAAAGGGTATAGGCTTATGTGATAGTTTTGCAAGAGATAATGATGCCATATGGATTTGTTTTCTTCTAAAATGGACCATACCTGGAAGGCTGGGGAGGAGAAGTAGAATCTCTAATTCAAAACGTTATCATCTGGGCATGATAGTGATCCAAGCACTTTGGGAGGCTGAGGCAGGAGGATTGAAAGATAGAGCCCAGTCTGGGCAACTTAGTGATTTAGTGATACCCTATCTAAAAAAAAAAAAAAAATTGAACAAGGGCTGGGGACGCAGTTCAGTGAAAAGGTCCTGGGTTCAATCCCAGTATGACACACACGCCCACACACACACACACACCCAAACCAAAGTAGTAAAACACACTATCACTTCTGGTGGTCTAATTTTTTTTTTCTCCTGTTGTAGGACAGGGTCACAAAAAGTTAGGGAATTTTGAGGAATTCTAGGTGTAGAAACTAAATTTTCAACTATGTATGAAGAGCCTGGTTCAGTGTCTGCTGAATGTTAGGTACTGCGACTGGCACTTGAAACAGGGAGAAGAACACGAAGCCTAGCCTAACGAGAGCAGTCACCAGGAAAAGAAGTGAGCTTCCTGAAGAAACAGTGGTTAAACTGAGGCCTGCACAGCGATATATGTGCACCTATGTTTATAGTAGTGCAGTTCATAGTAGGCAGATCTTGGAAAAACCTAAATGCTCCTTGACTGAGGAATGGACAAAAAAGATGTGGTATTTCTATATAATGGAATACTACTCAGCTATAAAGAATGATAAACTGGATACCTTCATACTTAAATGGATGCGCCTTGAGAACGTACTTATCTGAAATAAATAAGTCACACATATGTAAGCATCGTATCATTACACTTGTGTGACAAACTGAAGGAAAAACTATGTTTATGTCTATGTATATGTATATAAAAAATAGTTAAGATAGTTAAAGAAGCCGGGCATGGTGGCGCATGCCTTTAATCCCAGCACTTGGGAGGCTGAGGTAGGTGGAGCATTGTGAGTTCGAGGCCGGCTTGGGCTACAACAAGAGCACAAGGCTGGTCTGTGCTACATAGTGTGACCCTGCCTCAAAAAACTAGGGCTGGGAGTTTGGCTCAGTGGTTTAAGCACCTGTCTGGCAGGAGTGAGGTTGTGAGTTCAATCCTCGGTGCCACAAAAAAAAAAAAAAAAGATGTTGAGGTAAATCTATAGATAAGTTTAGGGGGAATAAATGTTTTGATATTTGTCCAATTCACATACATAGTTTCTCTTCACTTATTTAGGTTGTATTTGAGTACTTTTGACTAGTTTTTATAGTTTTTAGGATACAGATAATGAATGTATTTTGGTAGATTTATACAGTAATAGTACTTTAAGCTTTTTTGTGATGTTGTAACTTGTGCCTTTACAATTCTACTTTTGAACTGTTCACTGCTTGTTTATAGGCCAACACTAGATTTCTGTATATGGCTTTGTGACTTTGTACCATGAACTTGCTAAACCTGCTTGTCTGTTTTATTATTTTTTTGTAGATTCTTTGTAAAAAAAAAAAAATCTGAGACCTGATGGCTGAGTGTGGTGGTGCACACTTGTAATCCCAGCATTCTGGGAGGCTGAGGCAGGAGGATCATGAATTTGAGTCCAGTCTGGGTAATTTAGCAACTTGGTGAGACTGTCTGAAAAAAAAAAAAGCCTGAATAAAGGAGTAGGAGTCATATAGGGAGGGGGCTTACAGAACAGGAGAGGATTCAGACAGGGAAAAAAATATGAAGGTTCTGCGTTGAATCCATGAAGTGCCACAGGTGCACGGAGAAAGAATACCCTCACCTAGCCCTAGTACAGTGCCACCTCAGTGGTGACAAAGTATGCCTTCGGCCCTCTATGCCTCCAGGGATCCTGAACACAAACACAGCAGACTCGGCACGTCTCAAACCAACCTCAGCTACACCCGAGCTTCCTCCTTTTCCTCTGTCCACCTAGTTTCCCAAGGTGGACATAGGAGAGTCATCCTGTGGCAGTGTGTGGTCAGAGCTGCTTCCACGTCCTGAAATGATTAGAAATGTTTACCTTTCTTGGTCATTTTGACTTTGGGGAAGAGCCAGAAATCTCATGGTGCCCCATAGATGAGGACACCCCGTGAGGTTTTACCGGCCTGCCTCTCCACCAGGTGCCACTTGGCAGCAGTATTCTCTATACTGCTGATCACATTTTGTGAAGACACTCACGAAAGAGAACTTCCAGAACTGTTGCAAAAGTGGCAAGAACAATGGGATATGTGTGCACAAAGCCAGGGGAAGTATTTTGAGGGAGATGGATGGCAATGTGTTTTTTTACTATAATAATTAAAAAATATTTTTTTTTTTTTTTTTTTTTTTTGCGGCACCGGGGATTGAACTCATAGCCTTGCGCCTGCCAGGGCAGGCGCTTAAGCCACTGAGCCAAGCTCCCGGCCCTGGTTTTTCGAGGCAGGGTCGCACTATGTAGCTCAGGTCGGCCTTGCGCCGCCTTGTGGCCCAAGCCGGCCTCGAACTCACAACGCTCCGCCTACCTC
>RJWM01008001.1:0-39968 GCA_004363535.1 Dasyprocta punctata | reverse complement strand
ATAATTAAAAAATATTAAGAGAATCAAGATATATCATGTATAGGTATAAATTCGCTATGATGAATGTGATCATTATGCACACCTAAAATGTACCAAGAGACTTAATTTAAAAAATCATTTTTTTTTTTTTTTTTGCGGCACCGGAGATTGAACTCACAACCTCGCACCTGCCAGGGCAGGTGCTTAAGGCACTAAGCCAGACTCCCGGCCCTGGTTTTTTGAGGCAGGGTCGCACTATGTAGCTCAGGCTGGCCTTGCGCTTGCGTTGTAGCCCAAGCCGGCCTCGAACTCACAACGCTCCGCCTACCTCAGCGTCCCAAGTGCTGGGATTAAAGGCATGCGCCACCACGCCCGGCTAAAAAATCATCTTAAAATATTAAAATGTTCATTGTATATTTTGATCATATATCAGATACAGAGGTCAGATTCCAGAGGGAAATTTAGAGACTTCACCAACTGGTGTGGTGTGGGCATCCTGATAATAGATTTAACTACTTAGGGAGAATCTGGCAGCAGAGAAGAGGATATGGGTCTCAAGGAACATCACCATCTAAGCTAAGGCAAGGCCAAGGAAGAGACGCAATGAACAGAAAGAAAGGAGGAACCAGGAGAACTAGAGTACGGCACAGATGGGAATGGTGACAAACAGCACTGAGAGGTCATGGATAAGGAATGAGGACATAGTTGCTAGGCTTTGCGGGAGAAAACCAACGGAAACCTAGGCAAGACCCACACCAGGGGAGCGAGGGGCACAGAAACCAAATGGCAGGGGGCAGGGGAGAAAGCGGGGGTGGGGAACTGGAGCCCGGGAGCAGCAGGAACCTTTTCAGCAAGCGGCATCAGAATGGGCAGGAGCTGGGTGAAGCTCAGCTTTGAGTCAGTGATTAATTTATGTTTTAAAGGAGAAGAGATTTAAAGGCCGGGGATTTAGCTCAGTGGTGTAAGCACCTGCCTGGCAAGTGCAAGATTGTGAGTTCGATCCCTGGTTTGAAAAAAAAAAAGTAGAAGAGATTTCTGCATATTTGCTAATGGAAAAAACTGGTAAGAAAGTGAAGGAGAAAGCTGTAAGAGAGGAAAAACACAACCTGTATGGTGGCTTCAAGTGCAGAACAGATAGAAATTAGTCCTAGATAAAAGGAGTAGCAACTTCAACTTTATAGGAGAAAAAGAAGGGTGGAGGTGAAGAATAACAGGAAGTCAAAGAGTTTTTGACTTTAGGGATATTTTTTATCACCAGATGTCCTGTTCTAAAATATTAGACACGTGGTGGCTCATGCCTTTAATCCCAGCACTCGGGAGGTTGAGGCAGGAGGATTGTTGTGAGTTTGAGTATAAGCCTGGGCTACAAAGTGAGTTTAAGGCTAGCCTGAATTGCATAGTGAGACCCTGTCTGAAAAAATAGGGCTGGGGATTTAGCTCAGTGGCTTAAGCACCTGCCTGGCAGGTGTGAGGTTGAGTTCTATTCCCGGTACAAAAAAAAAAAAAAAAAAAAAAAAAAAAAAAAAAAAATTTAGAACCAGACATGGTGGCACATATCTGTAATACCAGCAGTCAGGAGGCAGAGGCAGAAGAATCATTTTGAGTTTGAGGCCAGCCTGGACTACATAGTGAGACTCTGTCTCAGAGAGAGAGAGAGAGAGAGAGGAAAGAAGCTCCCTCAACAACTTTCTTTTTCTTTTTGGAAGTTTCCTTTTGTTTGTTTGCTTTCTTTCAGCAAAGGATACGTGATTCTAAGGCAGGTAGTCAAGCGTGTGAGGAACAAGCTGGCTCCCTGGGAAAACTCCTGCTCCAATTCAGGGCCAGTCTTGCCTTGGTTGGTTTCAATGAAATTGTCGAGGATGTGACTCCTTGCTACTTTGCCAGCATTGTCCCACTCTTGTAAGAAACTTAAAAGTCTGCTGATTGCTGCCTGCTCCTTTATAGAAGTCATGATCAATGAGTCCTGAGGGTAGCTACAGAGGAAGGGAAAACAGACAGGTTAACAGCATATTTAGAATCATGAAAATCCATATTTTGGTGGGTTTTGCTTTTCTGCTGATTAGTTGGGTATAGTTACACACAAAACTCACTCTAGCACCTGTCAACTGCTACTTGAGCAAGGGAGCTCACTGGGTTATGATGGAATTAAGGACATTAAGGCAGCTGGGTGTGGCGGCACATACCTCTCATCCCAGCTAGTTGACAGGTTAAGCCAGGAGCCTGTAAGTTCAAGGATAACCTGTGCAATTTAGTAAGACCCTGTCTCAAAATAAAAGGCTGGGGATGTAGCTCAGGGGTAGAGTGTTTGCCCAGCATGTGTGAGGTCCTGGATTCAATACCTGAAACCAAAAAAAACATCAAGAGGGTAAATGTCAGGTGTTTTTTTTTTTTTTTTTTTTTGAGACAGGGTCTCCCTATGTAGTTCAGGTTGGCCTTGAACCCACTATGTAGCTCAGGCTGGCTTTGAACTCATGACAGTCCTCCTGCCTAAACCTCCAGAGTGCTGGGATTATAGGCATGCACCACCATGTCCAGTTACTGTCTACATTTTTTTTTCTTGTGGCACCGGAGATCAAACTCACAACCTCACGCCTGTCCTGTCAGGCAGGCGCATAAGCAGCTGAGCCAAAAAACTCCCAGTCCTAGTTTTTTGAGACAGGGTCACACTATGTAATTCAGGCTGGCCTTGCTCATGTTGTAGCCCAAGCCGGCCTCGAACTCACAACGCTCTGCCTACCTCAGCCTCCCGAGTGCTGGGATTAAAAGCGTGCATCACCATGCCCGGCTTTTTTTTTGTCTTTTTAGACAGGGTTTCACTATGCAGTTAGGGATGGCCTTGAACTCACTTTGTAGCCCAGGCTGGCCTCCAATTCACATCGATCCTCCTGTCTCAGCCTCCTGAGTGCTGGGATTACAGGCATGAGCCAACACGCCTGACTACTGTCTGCTCTTTTTAATATGTATTTTGTTGTTGTATTGAGACAGGGTCTCGCCATGCATTTTAGGCTGGGCTTGAACTTGCAATCCTCCTGTCTCAGCCTCCCCACAAGAGGGCACCATGCCTGGTTCAAATGTCTGGTCTTTAAGAGTTAAAGCGTTTCCTGGTGATGTTAGCAATGGAAAGACCATAGTATCAAGCTGAGAATGGAGATGCTTGCTAAGAAGCTGACCTTTCTCACAGCTTGATTTACATGGAGTCAGCGATTTGGGGTCCTTAAAGATCTAGCCCCCTCTTACGCCAACCTGCTAAGGTAAAGTGCTCCTTACCCTTGAACCTAGCGATTTTACACTAATTCCTCAAGACAACTTTTTTAAAAAGTTAGTGGTAAGAAAAAGTTCCTATTCCATAGTTGGATTAATGGGCTGTGGTTTGTAGGAGTCTGTGTCCTTGGGAGAATGTTTTCAGTGGGGGAGGGAAGGTTTAAAATAAACCCGTTTTCCAAAAATAGTTGTGATTGAAAGTGTTATTATCCATAACAAATGTTAGTGCTGATGGGAGAGAGGCATGTGCGATTCTTTTGTCTAACAGACAAGTGAAAGTCATATTTCACATTATCATGGGGTTTTCTGTGATTTACAGAATATTTGTGAAAC
This sequence comes from Dasyprocta punctata, assembly GCA_004363535.1. Lineage (NCBI taxonomy): Eukaryota > Metazoa > Chordata > Mammalia > Rodentia > Dasyproctidae > Dasyprocta > Dasyprocta punctata. The sequence continues at coordinate 36,395 of RJWM01008001.1, read as the reverse complement.
ATTACTTGCAGGGGCCATGATTGATATGGAGAGAACAGCTTGTGTGTAGGGGAGATGTGTATTTCACAAAGACTGTTCAACATGAAATTTACAGTCCCATAAAGTGCTTCTACATCTTCGCCAGAGATCTAGTTAAAAGGACTTTACAGTCTGAAACATCCTAAAATTGATTCTAAATTAACGTTTCCTCACATGTATTTGAGATATTGATGGGGCTCAGCTATCAGAATTTTATTAGGAAGCAATAATGTGAGGAACGAGGAGACAGACACACATACACACCAACCTCCACGACTCTCAGAGGTCACTGGATGTGCACTCCCGGGAGGGTGTCAGGGAAGACAACCCCGAGATCCTGGCAGGATTAAGAACGAGGTGAACAGCTGCGCACCAACCTAAACACAAGAATGACCAGAGCCTGACATGAGATGAAGATGATCGCTGTGAGTGCCATGCTAGTCCTAAAGCTGAGAATAACTTTCCGAGGCTGTGGCCACCTCTAACAGCCAAACTGCCTCAAGAAAACAGGGTGGGGGTGGGGGGATGAGGGGCTGTTCTAGGCCCTGGGGAGGAGGGGTGGAGATGCCAGCATGAACTTTGTCAGGATGAACTGAGGATCAAAATTCAAAGGTTCAAAACACAAAGTAAAAGCAGACATGCACCCAGCAGTTCTAGGACACCAAGGCAGGAAACTAGGCAGGATGCTCTGCATTAAACCCTTGTCGCTGGGATTCCTTGCATTTGTCCTCCCCTATTTTTGAAACTGGAAAAAAATAAAAACACAAAAAACAACCCAAAGTGGCAGCTTTCAAGGCCACAGTGATACAGTGATGCTGATGTAATGCTAATGAAGTGGCTCTGTACCAGGTGCTGTGGAGACACCCAGTCCTGCGGTATCTGCGGTCCTGTGGCAGAGCAGCGGAGCTTGAGGACTGGAACCAGACTGGGTTCAAGGCTCAGCTCTGTGATTTGCTGTTTAGTAAAAGATTAAAATAGTACCTGCCTTATGTGCCACCCTCCCAGCTCCCTGCACAGAGGCGGCCACGATCAGCCCTCTTGGCTGTGTCTTCTGCTGTTTACCTGAGTATTTACAAATAACAAGCTTACACTACTTGGTATGGGCTGGACTGGGCCTTCCCAAGTCCATGTGCTGAAGTCTGAACTCTTCAATGCCTCAGAATGTGACCATATTTGTAGAAAAGGTCTTTAAAGAGACAAGATAAAATGAAGTTATTAGGGTGGGCCTTTATCTGACACGCCTGGTATCCTTCTGAGACATGCTTAGGACTCAGATATGCAGTGAGGGGAGACGAGGCGACAACATAAGGATGAGGTGCTGCAGAGGCGATCGCCCCTGCATTGCCCTAGTTCCCCCACCAAATGTACCAAATGCGTAGTGGAAATTTTTCTAAATGTTCAGCCCTTAGCTGACCAGTTCCATCTATTCCCTGGAGACCTGAGTTACACAGATTTTGATTTTTTTCTCTGTTAGCTGCAGGTCCTTGCTCACTTAAGCCTGGTACACAAGTGTCCTAGGATTTCCTTTCACCATTCTTCTATGATGCATCCCACATCTTCCTGTTTTTTTTTTTTTATTCCCGTTTATTTGAACCACATTTTCTAATAGTTTTGTGCGTGTGTGTGTGGTGTGTATCCTGGAAAGTCTGGAAATCTCTTTTTTGTCCTCATGTTGAGGAGAGACTGGGTATGCGACTCAGTGTTAGAAATGAGGTTGCCTACCAGCTGCTGTTGCTGACAAGACGTGACTTTGATTCCTATGCCTCTGAAATCTTCTCTAAAAGTGTACGATGGTGGGCATAGTGGCTCCCACCCATATCCCAGCACTCAGCAGGCTGAGGCAGGAGGATCGCCATGAGTTTGAGGCCAGTCTGGGCTACAAAGCAAGACACTGACTCAAAAAGAAAAAAAAAAAAAGTGTATGATGGGGTGCCTTGGTGCAGGTCTTTTTCATTGATGGACTTTTTTTTAAGTAGCTGTTGTGTTCTTCAGTTTTTGGAAATTTATCAGGAGACAACTTGTCTTTTCATTGGAGAATTAAAAATGTTAGTCAGTGGAGGTTATTTTTCTATCTTCTATAGCCACTAGGGTCTCCAGGGAGAGTGGGTGAGATAAACAGCTGGCTGTTGGCACCCCAGGAGTGGAAGAAGGGGCTAGAGTCTGCACTGTGTGGAGTTTCTACACTGCGCATCATCTCTGCCCTTCCAACTGTGCCTGAGGTCCACAAGGATGGAAGCCTCCGGGGTCCAATTCCCTTTGTCATACACAGCTAAGGGTTTGGAGTGTTGCTCACTTGCTGAGGGTGGGGCTCTGGAGTGGAGGCAAAGTGCTTGGCGCACAGGACTCAGCCAGTGTCCTGCTCAGCTCCACACCTTCACGCTTACTTCCTCCAGTTGCCTGATTCCAAGCATCAGGCCTCCTGGAGGCTAAGGTAGGTGCCTGCCTTGCTTCCGGTAGCTGAGCTCCCCGTGCTGGTGCTTAGTGTGCAGCTTCCTCAGCCTCCAGACAGTTAGCTCCCTCCGCCTGCCTTCTGCTTTCCAAATATTTGTTGAAACCTCCCACGTGTTGTTGCCTCTTTCCCTGAACTTTTGTGACTTTTTATGTAGTTACGTCGCTGAGGTTTGTAGAAGTTGGGGGAGATAAAGGGCAGCAGTCATGTTTAATCGAGAGTCTCCAGGCAATTATTATTTATTTTTATCTCAACTTTACTTCAGTGTGAGATTTGGTAAAGGCTGAAAAAAATGACGGGGCTGGAGGTGTAGCTCGGTGGTAGGAGGTTTGCACTGAATTGGATCCCCAATTCCACACACAAAATAAAATAAAAACCCCAAACCATTAAAACAAAATCTTGAAAGAATTACAAAGAAGAAAACAGTAGGAAAAGGAGAGAAATGTGCTAATTTCAACACTTCTTATTGTTGGGATAAGTTCTGTATTTAAATTTTTTCACTATCAACATAAAAGGGGGAAAAATAAAAAGGGGGCTGGGCATGGTGGCGCATGCCTGTAATCTCAGCACTTGGGAGGCTGAGGCAGGACTGCCACAAGTTTAGGTCAGCCTGGGCTACATAGTGAGTTCAAGGCCAGCCTGTACTGCATAGCGAGACCCCTGTCCCAGGAAAAAAAAAAAAAGGGGAAAAAAAGAAAAGAAAAAGGGGAAATGTGTTTTTCCTGGCAAAGAAAAGGGAGAAAAAAGTTTTTTTTTTTTTTTTAGTTTTTATATTGAGATAGCTCCACACAATAATATATATGTATAAAATTATTTTTTAACCCAGGCCTGGTAGTACATACCTGTAATCCCAGTACTCAGAAGATCATCATGTGTTTAAGGCCAGCCTGGGCTACAAAGGCATTCAAAATCAGTCTAAACTACATAGAAAGACCCTATCTCAAAAAAACCAAAATAAATTTTTAATTTTTTTTTTTTATTTGAGACAGGGTCTTGCTATGTAGCCCAGGCTGGCCTCAAATTTATAGCAATCCTCCTGCCTCTATCTCTCAAGTGCTAGGATTACAAGCATGCGCCACCACGCCTGGTTATTTTTCTTTTTTTTTTTTCTTTTTTTTTTTTGCGGCACCAGGGATTGAACTCACAACCTCGTACCTGGCAGACAGGCGCTTAAGTCACTGAGCCAAACTCCCAGCCCTGGTTTTTTGAGGCAGGGTCGCACCATGTAGCTCAGGTCGGCCTTTCGCTCGCGTTGTAGCCCAAGCCGGCCTCGAACTCACAATGCTCCTCCTACCTTAGCCTCCCGAGTGCTGGGATTAAAGGCGTGTGCCACCATGCCCGGCTAAGTTTTTAATTTTTCAAAAAAAATTTTTTAAATACTGGAGCTAGAATCCAGGACCTTCATACTGAGCTACCTCCCCAGCCCATCTCTCTCTCTCTCTCTCTTTTTTTTTTAATTTGGAGATAGGATCTTGCTATGTCGTCCAGACTGAGCTCAAACTTCTGATCCTCCTGCCCCATCCTCCCACTTGTGACACTCCTGCCTCAGCCTCCCAGAGTGCGGGGATTACAGGCATGCATTATCGTGCTTGGCTTGATCTTTCATTTTACATTTATTTATTTATTTTTTGCAGGGCTGGGGCTGTAACTCATAGCCTTGGTTGAGCAACACCCCCAGCCCCGTTCCATGTAATTCTCTTAACAGGGACTATAGTTACTGTCCACAATTTTCAAAGGAAGAGACTGAGGTTTGAAAAGCTTTGCTCGTGGCTAAAAGCAATGGAGATGAGATTTGCACAAAATGCCACAAAGTCCAAGCTCTCTCCATGAAGCCAAAGGCACTGACCCTGTTGTCCCCTGCACCCCGCAGGATCACTCACAACCTCTCGTCAAAGCCAAGGCCGGCTTGGTCCCTTTGCAAAGGTCTTTCCCAGCCCCGCTCTCCTGGCTGGGTTCCTCCCGCGCACCCTTGCGGATGCTTTGCGGGGCTCCATTTTCTCCTCCTGCTTTACGGCCTTGCTCTCCCGTTCACTGTCAGTGCTTCTGGAGGTGGACAGCTCCCGAGGCCGCACCCTCAGCCTGGGCGCTGTCCAGGGCTCCGCATCCCTGTACTTCCACGGCCAGTGGACTGCTCATGGGTGTGCATCACAGGCATTTCCCGGCCACAAACCCCATGCTGTCCTATGTTCACGTGTGGGCCACCATCTTCCTAGTCACCTGAGAGGTGCCCTGGGCTTAGAGCAGTCCCTTGCTCTCCTTAGCTGAAGGTTTCCTGCCGGGTTCTACCGGTCACACTCCTAACTCACCCTCGGGCCAGGGTGTTCACAGTGAGGAAAGACTTCAAAACAAAACCAGATTTCTTAGCATCAAATTCTTCAGAGAGTCCCTTTACCCCCAGGATAAAGAATTTTATCTCAGTCCAAACAATTTTATCTAAATTCTGCCCCCAAGGGAAACCTGGCACTAAGCCCCCTCCCCCAGCCCACTTGCCTTTTTCTGAGGGGGTCAGGAGGAGGCTGCCCACTTCCCCACATTGTAGACACCCCTCTCACCTTTCTAAACCGTGTTGCCTTTTCTGAAGTCAGACCTTCTGTCCTCCTCCACTCCCTTGCTTCCGTGCTGCTCCGTCAGCCACCCCGTCCTGTTCAGAGTCACAGATACACACCTGCCTCTACCCTGGAGCCACCCGGTAACTTCAAGGTCAGTATTTCCATCCTCACAACAGACATTAGTAAACTGACATCCAACATACTGTGCTTATAATACGCACTTTAATTTCCCTTAACTCGACACAGTTAATTAAATAGATGTCCTGGGTGTCAACTCTGAGTCAGGCAACGGAGTTGGTATTGGTTAACATAAACATAGTCCTTCTCCTCAGGGTGCTTACATCCTGGGAGGGAGAAAGACTCAAGCAGCCAGGGAGTTTCAGTGAAGACTGAAAAGAGATGTGTGGGGATCTGTGGGGCAAAGCTTTGCTGGAGCACAGGGAGAGGTATGAAATCCAGAAATCCAGGATGCGGCCTTCACTTCCAAACAACCCAGCATCATACTGAAGACCTACGCGCTAAACTCTAATTAGCCACCGGCCACTTGGGAAGTCTACAGTTCCAAGCTCCTCACCAGGTCCACCTCTTCACCTGTTCTCAGATCAAGTCTTGGGGCTTAACAAAAGAAACTTACAGGCCATTAGGCAAAAACATCCTAATATTTCTTCTTCCTTCTCTTCATGTTATCTCTCTCCGCACCCATCCTTCTCCTTTCTCTCTCCCTCTATCCATCCATCTATCCATTTGTCCCATCCATCCATCCATCCATCCATCCATCCATCCATCCATCCTGTCTCTTTAGGGCCCTTTTCCACCTATCACTGGACCCACCCTTTTATCCTTAACCACTCTCTTTAGGCTGAAGTTTTGCCAATCTATAAGAAAAAGCAAAAATCAAAACAGAACCTTAAACCCACTTTCTCCTTCAGTTGTCTGACTTTCTTTTTCATTTTGGTACTGGGAATTGAAATGCAGGACCTCATACTTGTCAGGGAGGCACTGCACCACTGAGCTATATCCCTGGCCCCTGATTTTCTCACTTTACAGCAAAGCTCCTATGAAACAGTCTGCACCCTGCTTTCTGTGTCCCCGCTGACCACCCTTTTCTCAAGATCCTGCTGCTGGGCCTCTGCTGCCCTCACTTCACTTCCGTATCTTCAGCCAATGCCCGCCTAACCGCCCAGGTCACTGATGATGTCATGGTCCTTTGCCTACTTGTCCGCTTGCTGCCACAATCACCACCACTGACCCTTCCTCCTCCTCCCGTGCATCTTCCTGACACCTCTGCATTGGGACATCTCTGTTTGCCCGCACCCCTGGCTGCTGCCTCCCCTGCCTCCATCTTTGAGTCTCCAGCCACCTGTGTTGTACGTAGGTCCTCAGTAAGTTGTCAAAGATGCCACCCACATGAGATGGGGAGCTTTTCTGCTCCACCTTCAACCTATCAGCAATTCCATTAAGCATGCAACGCCACAAGCGGTGACAAGCAGGTCTCACGCTGGACCTGTGAGGGTCAATGTAAGACCCAGAGCTTGCCCTCAAGGGGAACCAAGGTCAGGCTCTCTATAAATAAGCGATTTCAGTTCCAACAGCGTGATGAGTGCAACAGTACAGTACAGGGCGCTCTGGGATGAGGGAGAGGACACCGAGCCCGGTGCTGGCTGGTTGTTGGCTGTCACAGAGGCTTTCAGAGGAGCCACCTTCCAGGCTAGAAGGTGATCTGTAGCTCTCGGAGCAGGGAAAGGAGAGCGTGCTCCATGCAAAGGGCAGAAATTGTGCAGTGCCTCAGAGGGGAGAGAGCAGAATGTAAGGCAGTGTGGTGACCCCTGGAACATGTACACAGTATGCTGTTCGCTGTCAATGCAAGCTCTGAGAGGTTCCCCATCACGGTCTGATGCAGAATTGTCAGTGGAGTCAACACAGCATAGTGGTCAGGACCATGGACTTGGATGGTTTTCCACTTCCCAGCTGTATGACCTAGGCAAATTATTTAACCTCTCTGAGCTTCAGTTCCCTTACCTGCAAAGAGGTGATAATATGTAGTATCGCCTAAGGGTGGATAACCTAACATAGAAAACCCTCACTAGAGCTTAGTTCGCTTTCATTGCCAAGATTGCTCGCAGCAGTTGGAGTATAGTATGGGAATGGAATTTGTAAGACTTCCACTTTTTGAACTCACTACGTAGTCCAGCTTGGCCCCGGACTCACGCTGATCTTCCTGCTTCAGCCTCCCAACTACTGAGGTTACAGAAGTGCGCCACAGAGCCTGAGAGTTTCACTCTTGTAGGGGAACAGGCAGAGGGCAGGGAATGCAGGGCCCGCCGTGCAGGGCTTGCACTCTATCCTGAGCGGGAGGGGAAGGAGCTGAAGGGCTCTCAGTGACAAAACAAAGACTTGGTTTAGAAATTTCGACTGCAGTATAAGAGGACCAGGTAAGGCCCTTCTGGAAGTCATTCCTGTAACCTTGGCAAAAGATCCAAGGACTCCAGGCGTGGAGAGAAGCAGAAAGGCCATACAGGTAGAAGTGACAGAACCTGGTGCCTGAGTGGCTGGGGAGGATGAACGAACAGGAAGAGTCAAGCAGGAGCAGGAAGCCTGGAGAAGCTGGCTTCCTACGTCACAGAGAACATGGGGTCCCCCAAGCAGAACCCCCTCTTTCTTTTGCAATCTTCTTCTCTTTTTTTTCCACAGTTCTGGGGGTTGAACTCAGGTCTTGAACATGCTAGGCAAGTGCTCTGTCCCTGAGCTACATTCCCTAGCGCACTTTTCCCCTCCCTTCCTCCTTCGCTTCCCCCTCCCTCAATCCTTTTCTTTCCTTGCACCAGGGATTGAACCCAGGGCCTTTGCCCTGAGCTTTATCCTCAGCTCCTTTTAGTTTTTTTTGGTGGGGTACCAGGGATTGAACTCATGACCTCATGCTTGCCTGGCAAGTACTTGTGCCGCTGAGCTAAACTCCCAGCCAGTTCCTTTTAATTTTTGAGACAGAGTTTAAGTCACTAAATTGCCCAGCCTGGGCTTGAATTTGTGATTCTCCCGCCTCTGCCTCCCATGGTACTGGGATTACAGGCTTTTACTTCTTCTTTTAAACCCATGCTCAATTTCTGCCAACCCTAATACATTCATTTTATTTTATTTATTTTATTTTTTGGTACCTGGGATCAAACTCATACCCTGTGCCTGTCAGGCAGGCGCTTACACCACTGAGCTAAATTCCTGGCCCTACTTTTTCAGACAGGGTCTCACTATGCAGTTCAGGCTGACCTTGGACTCACTTTGTAGCCCAGGCTGGTCTCGAACTCACAACGATCCTCCTGTCTCAGCCTCCTGAATGCTGGGATTAAAGGTGTGCACAACCACGCCCGGCTAATAACACATTCATTTTTTTTTTAAAAAAGTCTTTCTGAGACTATTTGTCCCTCAAGCTTCTACACTTCCTCCTTCTTCATCTCTAAATTTTTCCATAAGCTCCCTGTGACCTACAGGGTAAGCCCTAAATCAATATGGCATTCGAGGCCTTGTAAACCATGGCCCTGCAGAGTGTGGTGGCACATGCCTGTAACACCAGCATTCTGGGAGCCTAAGGCAGGAAGATTGCAAGTTCCAGTCCAGCCTGGGCAATTTACCAACTTAGCAAAATACTGTCTCAAAAAAAGGTAAAAATTAAAAAGGACTGTAGCCCAGTGCAAAGGCCCTGGTTTCAATCCTCAATGCCACAGAACAAACAGCCCAAACTAACCTTATTTCCAGTCACTTGCACATGACAACAGACCTCGACTCCTCAACTCTCCAGGGCTTTCTAGGCACCTCCCAAGGCCACTCTGCCAACGGAATGGCCAGCATTTCTGCCTGTTGGCGGATTCCCTGAAACCACTAGGGGCTCTCAGTTCTGTGGTCCCATCTGCCTTACCTCTTCCTTTCTGTACCATAAACCTTAACCTTTCCCCACACTAGAGTATGAGTTCTCCAAGGGCAGGGGTTGCTCTTCTCTAGCTGTGTCCCTGGCGCCTGGTATAATATAGTTGTTTGATAAACGCCTGCTGGGCGAATGAGTACAGGCCAGCCAGCTCCTGTTTAGACTGTTATGTCTGAGTGTCCATGATATGTAGGTCTATAAAGCTACCAACTTTCCAAAGCTGCCATGTGCAGAGTGGCAGAATCTCCATCCAAGAAGGCCAGTGCGAGGTCTATGAGGCATTTTACAGCTATGACAGGAAATCGCAATGTCAGCAGTGGTGTCATCTTTGGCCACTGAGGACAGGGATACAGTGCCATGAACGGTCAGTTAAACTGTAATTGGAGTGAACTGTTCTTCTGCAAACCATAATGTTCTTTAGCTACAGCCAAATGGCATTCAAGAAGGGGAGAAAATTTTTTGAAATGTCAAGGAAATTATTTCCAATTTGGTGCTCACAAGCACAGAGATTCTAATGATCAGTGGAAATGAGAAGCAAACAAATTAGCACTAATGGAAAATGGCTTTTGGAAAAGAGGATTTAATTTATAGTCAACTGATCATGGCACGTGGCACGCAGTAAAAGTCAGCATCACCAGCTTGATCATAAGGGCTAGAGCATACATGGAATGCCAAGGAAAAATGTGTGGGTGCCATCATGCTTATTGGAATCTCTCTGTAATTGGCAGCCAATTAAAACAGTCATTATTTTACCTCAGAGAGAAAATGGTGTGAAAAATCAAGGCACATGAAATTAAAATCCAGATTAGTAACCACAGTCCAAATTGGTTGGTTTGTGGCCTCCTAACCTTGGCAAGGTCTTCTGCAAGGACAACCAACCTACTTAGTCTTCAGCCAGAGTGGACTCTGTTTTTAATTTCCTCTCCATTTTCAGAAGTGATTAATAAATCTGGACTCATCTATAAATCATTTCTATAGCAGCCACATGGTTCTTTTTCATGCAGGGAAACTAAAATCACAAAATCTCAACAACTCCAGCTCCTCGGCTAAGCCAAAGATCTTTAAAAAGTAAGGGGTAGAATTAAATATCAAGAGGTCAATAGATCTTGTTTTTAAATTTTCCAGAGAGATTTTTTTCCCCCTATGCACACACATTTGTAAAAGCAAGAAGTGTCCAAGGCATGGGCTGTCAGACTGGCTCCCCGTGCCCGCTGGCCCCAGAGACAAGGAGCAGTCAGTGTCTCCTGTTCTCGGAGGAGTCACACACAGAGTGAGGCAAAGGTTTACTCCCTGTTAACCACTCTGCCTCCTCACTTTCAGGCCACATACAGTCCTGCTTGGCTCATTGCAGGTGAGCTGTGAGACACCGTGACATTGTGTGAACAGCAGGATGTACTTACATAAGCCGAAGTGGCACAGCCTCCAATCCACGCAGCCTATTGCTCTGAGGCTACAAACCTGGTCTGCACCCCACTGCACTACCTACTGCAGGCAAGGACAATCTAGTGGCAGGTGTCTGTGTATCTAAACATGGGTGAACACAAAAAAGGACATGAAACAGGGTAGGGGGTGAGGCTTGTAGCTCAGAGGGACAGCACTTGCTATGCTCAAGTCTTAGGTTTGAGTTCCTGCACTGCCCCCCATCTCCAAAAGCTATGAAAGATAAAAATCACACAGCTGTACAGAGCACCTATCATGAAGGAAGGGACTGGGAGTTGCTCTGGGAGAGTCAGTAGGTGAGTGGTGAGTGTGAAGGCTGCGGACCTTTCTGCAGACTACTGTGGACTTTACAACTAGGCTGCACTCAATTTCTCTCTGCTTATGCACTCTTTCTTTGAGACAGGGTCTTGAGATGTATTTCAGGCTGGCCTTGAACTCATGGCAATCCTTCTGACTCAGCTTACCAAGTGCTGGGATTACAGGTGCATATCACCACACCTGGTGGTACCAAGGATTGAACCCAGGGCTTTCATACTTAACAAGATTTCCATTTCTTGTTTTTTATTTATTTTGAGGCAGGATTTTGCTAAGTCTCTAAGTAGCCTAGGCTGAGCTCAAACTTGTGATCTTCCTGCCTCAATTTCCCAGCATGCTAGAATTCCAGGTGTGACATCATGTCCAACTAAGCTAAATTAAAAATACTTTTCCTTTCTTTCTTTTTTGTGGTACTGGGGAACTGAACCCATAGTCTTTGTACTGAGCTACATCTGTGATTGATTTTTAAAATTTTGAATCAGGATCTTGCTAAATTGCCCAGGCTGGGATTGAACTTGTGATCCTCCTGCCTCAACTTCCTGGAGTACTAGGATTACAGGTATGCATCATCACACCTGGCTTATCTTTATTCAATAATAAATTAACAGCTGGGAACAATGGCACACACCTGAAATCCTAGCTATTCAGGAGGCTGAGGCAGGAAGATCTCAAATTTGAGGTCAACCTGGGCAATGCAGTGAGATCCTGTCTCAAAAATAAAAAGGAAAGAAAAAGGGGCTGGGGATATAACTCAGCAGTGGAGTGCTTCCCTAGCATGCATGAAGGCCTCAGTATTGGTCAGCTTTGTTGTTGCTGGGATGAAATACCTGATATCTACAACTCATGGGAGCAGCCTCAGAGTCTTTAGTCCATGGTCAGCTGGCACCAAGGCAGGGTCATCAGGTGGAAGTGTGTGGAGAAGCATAGCTACTCACTTTATGGTGCCCGAAAGCAGAGTAGGGAACAGCACCAGACAGGAAGAGGCCAGGGACAGACATGATTCTGCAACCCATCAGGTCACACTGAAGTTTGCTTTCTCATTTCCTAGGCAGCTCCCAAGCCAAAGGAATTGACAATCCAGTTTAACTGTCACACCCATGTTCAATTCCCAGTACCATGTACACACACACACACACACACACACACACACACACTATCCTTATGGCTATGGTTTGGATAAATGTCTCCCGAAGGCTTAGGTGTTAAATGATGGTCCCCAGCCCATGGTGGTACTGGGAGGTGGTGGGGTTTCACGTCACCCAGGGCATCCTTGGAAGAGGATACTGGGACTCTAGACCCTTCTCTGTCTGCTTCCCACCTTCCATGAGGCGAGCAGCTTTCCAGTCTTGTCCTCCCCACCATTGCCGGCCTCACTGCAGCTCCAGAAGCATTGGGGTGACCAACCAGGCAACACGCTTAGTTACTGCTACTTCAGGCGAGTTCAAGCCCAGCCTGAACTGCACAGTGAAAATCTGCCTCAAAAAGACACAGACTTTTTCTTTCCTCACACTCACTTCCGCTCCTATGCCACCCCCAAACCTAACCGTACACTCTCCCTACCTCTGCTTACACTCTGGGTCAACCACAGTCGGCCCACTCTCTCCTCATCCCTGCATGCATCTTCTTTGGCTCACTTCCTCTCTCTCCTTCCCTCCCCAGTCTTCTTACTCTACCCTTTACAGTTCCCGTTCCTCATCAGGTCTCTCATTCAGTTTCTTCCGTTTCTCTGCCCATCTCTAGCCTGTTCCCAGAGATGGCTCCAACCTGGAGCTCCACGACCGCATAGCACCCCCTGGTGGACGCTGCCTGTGCTCTTCTGCCCTGGATGCCAGGATCTCAGGGTTGGGAGAGAGGTTAGTGTAACCCTCGGTTCCTTACTCCAACTGCCCAGATATCTGTAAGCTTCCTTAGTCACCTCACTCTCATTCTCCACTGCTGCTACGCTAGTCTAATCTTTTCTCCATTTTTTGGCGGGGCGGGGTCTTGCTATGTTGCCCAGGCTGGTGTCAAAGTCATTTTTTTTTTTTTTAGCTTTTTGAGACAGGGTCTCACTATGTAGTACAGGCTGGCCTCAAACTCTCAGTGATCCTCCTGCCTCAGTCTCCCAAGTGCTAGGATTACAGGTGTGCTCCACCACTCCAAGATGAACTCATCTTGTGTTATTTTTTTTCTTTTGGAATTGAACTCATTTTTTTGCTTCAGCCTCCTGAGTACCTGGGAATACAAGTGTGCACCATCTTGCCTGGCTTTTTCTCTGCTCTTTTCAACCTCACACAGCAACTTCAATCCCTCTCTCTCTGGCTGATATCATGTCTCTATTTCTCAGAGAAAGTGGAAACTGTCAAAAGAGAAACTCGCACAACTTCTTGTTATCAAACGCACATGCTTCATACAAATGTGCCTCCACCTTTAAGTGAATTTCCCCATCATGCTTTCTCCCAGCCGTCTCACTTTCCCTATAATTTAATCTTTTTCTCTTTGCTGAATCTGTGCCAACAGCACCTCCTCCCACCTGCATAAAAAAAAATCCACTTCTTTCCAGCTATTGCCTTCTCTTTCTTCTCTTAAACAGTCGAACTTCTTTGCATGCTAGCCAAGTGCTCTCCCTAGACTGAACTACAGCCCCAGTCTAAACTTCTTAAGTGTATTTCACATGCAATCTTTATTTCCTTATCTTTCCATTTACCTTTCAAGCTACTGTAACTGGACCTCTACTCCCATTATTTCACTGAAACTGAACTTGGAAAGGTTACCAACTTCCTTGTTACTAAATCTAATGCCTCTTTCACACCTTATTTTACTTGATTATTCATCAGCCTTCAACACTTTTTCCTCCTTTGGCTTCTGAGATACCTTGAGGTTCACTAATGGTTATCTTCTTACCATCTTGGACACTTCATCTCAAATACCTGTGCAAGGTTATCCTTCTTTGCCAGACCCTCAAAGTTGGGTACTTCTCAGCACTCTGTCCTAGGCCTTCTCCTCTTTTTTACTCATACCCTCGGGGCGAGCCTAACAAATCCACTGCTGTGGCTGAAGTCCACAAGAGCCTAACAAATCCACTTTGTGGCTGAAGTCCACAAGGCCCTACAGATCCCCACAATTCTTCCAGCTCAGACTCATCTTGTGACCTCCAATCAGGCATATTCAGCTGCCTCCTTGAAACCTCCAATTTGGATATTCTACAAGTACACATTCACCATGCCCAGAATGGCCTCCAAAAAGCCTGGCTTCCTCCTTCCTGTTGTCTAAACCAGAAAACTAAAAATCATTTATTTCTCCTATTCTATTTCAAAACATATGTCTGATCATTACTCCCATTTAAGGCCTGCTGACGCTCCACTGGCTCACACTAAATCTAAGAACTTAAGTTCGTAGTGTAAAATGCATTGGATTTTTCCCCCATCGGCAAAATCTACCTATAAATTCAAGGCTGAAGCTTAACATCAAAGATTCTCCAGGATCTGGCCCTGAGCTTGCAAGGTTTCTCTCACATTAGTCTTTGCCCTGGCCAGAGACCTTTCATGTAATTTCTGGTACTCACCCCTGATTTTCCCTTCTTTGGGTACCTCCAAATTCTTTTCTCAAGTCTCCAGGTCTTTCAAGACCCAGTTCAAGAATCATCCCCTTTTACAATGCTCCTTCTCTCAGATTTTGAGCTCTTACTCTTCTGTACTATTTATTCCCCGTATAGAATTAATTCGATTCGTGTATGATTTCTCTCCCTACTCCGTGAAGATGTGCAGTCAGGGCCAAAACCTCGATCCTCAGCAGAGCTCAAGGAACCTTACTTAGCTCACATGTGGCCCATAGTGGTCGCTCAGTAAATGTCTGTTAATTGCGTGGACAAACGCAAGGAAGTTGCACTTCCTAGTCCCTTGGTGCCTCCACAAACCGGGCATTCCGTAAAGTCACAGGGTAAGTAAGGCCTTCTCCCACCCGCCCCCTCAGCCGGCCGGAATACCCCGAGCCCCTCGGGCTGGTCGGCACGCGCCGCCGAGGCCGTTTCGTACGGTTTTCTACCTCCAGCCCTCCGACCTGCAGCTGGCAGAGGACGGCAGAGGTAGCTAGACGAGGTACGTCAAAGGGCACTGTCTTCTGCCGGGTAGGGTAGGCTAAGACGCGGGGCCAAGAGGAGAACCTCCGCATTTCCACAGTACGAGACTCTCCAGCCGACTGGACCCGCGCAGCAGGGTAGGCGACTCCTCCTGACCGGCGTCCCGGCTGACCAATACGGTGTCCGGATCAAGGGCGAGGGGCGGGGCCTGGTTGCTAAGGCAGGACTAGTAGGGAGCAGGGAAAGGCTCCGACAGACTCTGTAGTTGCTAGGAAGGAGGTCACAGAGCGCGGCTCTGGGATTGGGCAGTGTCGGGAAGGGCGTGGGGAGAGGCGGTGCGCGGGCGGCGCCCGGGATGCGCCGGGTTGGAGTTCCGGTGCTAGGGCAGCGCGGAGGGTCGGCGCCTTCGCCATGGCCCGGGCTGAGCTGGACTACACCATCGAGATCCCGGATCAGCCCTGCTGGAGCCAGAGTATGGAACGAGGGTCGGGTCCAGGCCTGGGGAGGTGACCTGACGAGTCTATGGGTCGCGAGCGCACCCTGGCTCCGCCCGCCTCGCTGCTCCGCCCCTTCGTAGGGTCCCACGGAATTTGAGGGGCGCTGAGAGCCCCGCCCCAGCACTGTCCTGTCCGAGCCACGCCCCTTCTCTGCGTCTGCTTTGTCAGTCTGGGATTCTCGGGCCCATGCTCTTCTTTCTGTAGCTGGAGGCTTCCTAGGGTAGCCTGATTCCTCTATTTGGGCTCCTCACTTCTCGCTTGTCCGCCCTGTTGCGGCTAGGGGTACACACTGTTTTCCCGCAGGAAGGCAGTGTTTTTTTTTGAGAAACCGGGAACTTAGAACCCCTGTCCTCCTCTGCACTCTTTATGGCAGTAATAACAGCAGTCTCTGCCTTCAGGTAGAACCCTGTTGAAATCTTGACTCTCCCTTCAGTGGCTGAATGACCTTTGGTAAGCTGCCTGCTCTGGACTCGAGTTTCCTCCTCTGCGGAATAAGAGTACAGATAGTAAAATCCCTCATAAGTTTGTTGGATGCATAACTGAGAGATTCTTTGTGTAAAGAATGTGGCACAGGGCCTGACATGGAGGGAGTTTAGTAACTGGTGTGTAAGATTAACATTGGTTCCCCCACTACAGTCCAAGCATTGCAGAAAAACGTGTGGGAGGCTACACAAAATTAATAGCTATTAAAGCAGGCCCGTGTCCATGGCAGTGCCCAAAGAATGGGAAATTTCAGTGGAGGAGTCTTGGAGGGCGGGTCAGCCTAGGCCCCAGCATGTCTCTTGCCTGCTTTACTCAGCATTGCTTCTGTGCCTCTAGTCTCAGTCTCTTGTATTGGTATGACAGTGAACTTGATACCAGGGTTTGATCTTATCACAGCTTGTCATAAAATACTTTAGTGGCTCCTTATTACCCTCAGGATAAATCAAGTCTAGATTCCTTAGTGTGGTGTTCAGAATCCATAATTTAGCAGCCCAGGGTTACCTCTTTGATCGCTATGTCCTTCCTCTGTGCAATGTGAGTTTTCTGTTCTGGTGACATCCAGTGACTTGTGATTCTCTGCATGTTTCTTTGCCTTCGTTTCTGCTCTTTCCTGTGCTAAGGATGTCCTACCTCTCTGCTGCCCAGCACTGCCCCCTTGCTTGGCCAGCTTGCTAGGTGAGGCATAGCTCAGATACTTACTTCATTGAGCCTTCCCAGACCCCTGTACTACCATCTTGTGTTCCTTGGCTGGAGTCTAGGAGGAGAAGGCAGCATCTAGCCTCCCAAAGAACAGATGGCTCTGATCAGCTATTTTTCCCTTGACCTGGATCTGTTGCCTTGAGCTTCCAGATTTACAGAAGTAAAAATATTTATTATCTTTGGAGAGCCTTAAGCTGAAAAGGTCTGGAGCTGCATTCTGCATGGCCAGGAGGGCAGAAATTCTCTCTCTGCCTACATGGGCAGCCTGATGGTCTTGGTTCACATTTTCTGCTGTATCTCTTACTGGCTCCATGTTGTTGGCAAGTTTTTGAACCTCCCTTGAGCATCAGGTTCCTCCACTGTGAAGTGGGAATACTAACAAAGCTTATGTCCAGGGCTTGTAAGGATTGGCAGGGTAAGGGCTGGGTGTGTGTGCCTGGCACAGAGAAGGTGTCCTTCTGGTGCCTTTCCTCCTCTGGACCTTCTCTCGCTACTTTAGGAGGCCGGGGCTTAGAACTGGAAGACCTCTCAGAGGGCCCTCAGCTAGCATGAGGGCGTTCTAGTGCTAGGAGGCCTTCCCTACTATGGCATGCTTCCTTCTTAACAACCTGGCCTGTTGGAAGCAACTGGGATTGTTGGAAAGCACATCCCCCCCCTTTTTTTTGAGACAGGGTCTCGTTGTACAGTTCAGGCTGTTCTCGAGCTCACTTTGTCTCCCAGGCTGGTCTCAAACTTGCAGTGATCCGCCTGCCTCAGCCTCCTGAGTGCTGGGGTTACAGGCATGCTCCACCATGCTAGACCGCATCCCTTTCTTGAACCCGTCATTTCCACTCTCAGGTCAGTAGTTGTGTCCTGGCATAACTTAGTTGCTGGGCCTTCAGAAGTGATTCATGCACAGGTCTCCTTCAGGGAGCTGTGGTTTGGGGAGGGAGGGTTTATAAGCAGGTGGTTTCAAAGTGATGTGGTAACTGCAGGGCTAAGGTTTGATGTGGTGGTTACAACACAGAGCAAGTAATCCCTCTTTCTGTCTTCAAGAGACAGCTTTATGACTTCCGCCAGTCTCTCTTCAGGGCAAGTACTTCCCGGGCCTTCCATTGTTCTTCCCTCTGATTTTCTGCCTCCGGACCAGTTAGTTCCTCGTGACCTTGGAGCTGAGTGGAGGTGAAAGAACTCAGAAAGAGGCTGTGGCACTGTGATTCCCTAATCCATTTGCTTCTCTTCTGCAGAGAGTTCCTCCAGGCTGACATGGCTGTTCCAAATGACAGTCTTTGGGGACCCCAGAGATTATCTTTCTTTTGCAGTTACTATTAATGGTGCAGAAGTGTGTAGGATGCCCATGTTTGCTTTTGGGGGGTGTCTTTCCCTTATATTTAACATCTGCACACAGAGCACAGCACTGAGAGTTGTTGACAGAGAGGTAAGCAGCACATGTTGGCACTTCAGTCAGCTGGAAGACAGCTAAGACTGGGGTCACTGGGAACCCTGGGCTGGGGCCAGGCTGGGAAGCACTGGAGCTTCCTGCTGGGAATCCCACCAGCCACTAGCTGTGGCTGCCCTGTTTGAGGGTGGTCTTGCCTGGGCCTTTGACCTGCGATCTGCTCTTACCCTCGTTTTCTTAGACCAGTGATTCCTGTGCTTTTGTAACCCCCAACTCCGCTTCATCTCTCCGAGGGCTCCACAGCACTGTATTAACCTGTCGTTGTGGTACGTTTGAAGGTTGTCGCCAGGGCCTGGCAGGGATGAGTTGCCACATGAGCTGTCTGGAGTCCCTTGGAAGCCTTGCAGACCCAAGCTAGAGTTGCTCTGACATTCGGCCCAGCTGAATTACTCCATCCGGAGAATGGTCCACTGGGTCCTGGCTCCCTTCTGAGTTTTTGCAGTGCTGGAGATGGAAGCCCGTGCCTCTCACATGCCTGGCAAATGCTCTACCACTGAGCTACACACCCCTACCCCAAGCAGCCTTGTTGAAGACTCCTCACCCTGCTCTCATGTTCAGTGAACATTGAACATTTTGTTTGAAACAGGGTCTCACTATGTAGTTCAAGCTAGACTTGAGCTCACTGTGTAGCCTTGATTGGCCTTGAACTCTCAGGAATCCTTCTGCCTCGGCCTTCTGAGTCCTGGGATTACAGGCATGTGCACCACTCCTAGCTCAGTGAACTTTTTTTTTTTTCTGTCTTTTTGAGATAAGGTCTCACTGTGCAGTTCAGACTGGCCTTGAGCTCACTTTGTAGCCCAGGCTGATCTTGAACTCCCAGGGATCCTCCTGCCTCAGGTCCTCCTACCTGTCTCCCAAGTGCTGGGATACCATGCCTGGCTCAGTGAACATTTTTTTTTTTTCAGCACCGGGGATTGAACTCACAACCTCGCGCCTGCCAGGGCAGGTGCTTAAGCCTTTGAGCCAAACTCCCAGCCCTAGTTTTTTGAGGCAGGGTTGCACTATGTAGCTCAGGCAGGCCTTGCGCTTGTGTTGTAGTCCAAGCTGGCCTCAAACTCACAATGCTCTTCCTACCTCAGCCTCCCGAGTGCTGGGATTAAAGGCGTGTACCACCACACCCGGCTCAAGGAAGAAACAAATTTGATGAAGAGATTAAGTATGAAAGATCTGAATAGTAAGACTTTGAAAAGCATTAATAGAGGCTGGATCCAGTACAGTAACCAAGACCCTCAATTCCAGATATTTGGCCAGGATATCCACAATTCAAATAGTTTTTCATGGATCTTGAAAGTCATTTTTTTGTGTTGTGTCACTTACTATTTTAGACCTATTGACAAAGGAAGTACATTCTTCTGGGATGAACATAGCCCCTTTGTTTCAGCTGTTAGGAGATCTAGTCCCCTCTGATGTGTGGCCACTGTTGCAAGTGTTGAAGGAAGGCAATACCTAGGCAAGTTCATCTAGGCTGTTTGTCAAGTTCTTAGGTGGCTGTTGATGATAGGAGAAAAATGTGATTAGCTTTAAGATCTCATGTAGGTAGTTACTGTTATTATCTCTATTACAGGCAGTTTTTTTTTTTTTTTTTTTTTTTTTAGAACTGGGGATCAAGCCGGGCGTGGTGGCGCATGCCTTTAATCCCAGCACTTGGGAGGCTGAGGTAGGCGGAGCGTTGTGAGTTCGAGGCCAGCTTGGGCTACAGCGCGAGCGGAAGGCCAGCCTGAGCTACATAGTGCGACCCTGCCTCAAAAAACCAGAGCTGGGAGTTTGGCTCAGCGCCTTAAGCGCCTGCCCTGGCAGGCGCGAGGTTGTGAGTTCAATCCCCGGTGCCGCTAAAAAAAAAAAAAAAAAAAAAAAAAAAAAGAACTGGGGATCAAACTTTCAACCTCAAGCTTGCCAGGCAGGCACTTAGGCCACTGAGCTAAATCCCTAGGCCTAGAAGTAGTTTTTGAATAATTCAGGATGATCCCAAAAGAAGCAGGAAAGACCCAAAAGATGTCATGTTATAACCTGGAACAAAGAATTCAAGTGTATCAAGAGTAGCAAGACTAGTCACACTATTTACTTAGCGGGAACAAAATGTTTTACTTATCTGCTTTAACGTGTTGGTGTTCTATTTTTGACAAGAAACTTAAGGTCCTCTACTGGTTTGCAACTCTTCTTTGAGGTCTGCGATCTCTCTTTGTTTTCTGGTGGCTCAGGCAGCTTGGATTTTACCCTGGAGAGGTGACTCAAACTATGTATTCCCTATATCTTAATGACAGAAGAAGGGGGTAGAAAGATTGTATATGGGCTTTTTCATTTTGGGGGTAACTTAGTCCTGGGGCACCCTCTTTTTAGGTGGCTGCATGTACATGAAGGACCAGAAAGGCATATTTTCCCCCTCTTAGCCTGGGCAAATTGGAGGGCCTGAAGGAAGGCAGTAAGTTCTGCCTTTTGGGTTGGAGTCCTCTTGTTTCAGTGACTTAGGCATGACTGACTGTGGCATAGCCTATCCTCCTAATGCTACGTTTTATGAAACTGCTGCCATCAGTGAACTATGTGCTGGTCATCCCTGTCAATGGCTGGTCCTTCAGATCAGGGCGACTGGCATAATTCTGAGCAATGGGTTGTTTACATTCGTGTTCTACCTGTTGATGAGTTGGGAGGAGAGTGGTTGGGTTTAGAATGGTACAAGACTGAAGAGAGAGATCTGGGTTTTTTTTTGTTGTTGTTGCAGGGATCAAACTCACAACCTCATGCCTGCCAGGCATGTGTTTATGCCGCTGAGCTAAATCCCTGGCCCTATTTTTGAGACAGGGTCTCACCATGTAGTTCAGGCTGGCCTTGAACTCACTTTTTAGCCCAGGCTGGTCTCAAACTCACAGTGATCCTCTTGCCTCAGCCTCCTGAGTGCTGGAATTACAGGCAGATAATCTGGGTTTTTAATAAGGATGATCTGATGTTTAGCGAGCTGTTCTCCTGTCATCTACAAATATCCCTTGAGTTTCTACAGAGTCTTAACCTGGTGTCGGGTTAGGACTAGGAGATTTTGCCCCAAGATTATCCAGGACTAAGAGTGCTGAAAGGGATATTGTTGACAGGCAGCTGAGCTAGTCCCATGTCATTCCGTTTAGTTGCTTAGAAAAGCAGGCAACTGGTTGATTTTCCTGGCCCAGATGCTGAGTTAACACTCTAGTGGCTGCTATCTGTTTTTTAACCATGAAGAGGAAAAAAAAAAAGGCTTAGTTAAGTCTGGAATTCTTAATACTTCAGCCTGTATCAGGGCCTGTTTTAAGACTTGGGAGGCTTTTTGTTTTGGTACTGGGGATCGAACTCATGACCTTGTACTTGTCAGGCAGGCACATTGCTGCTGAGCTATATTCCCAGCCCCTTGGACCGTTTCTTTCTTTTATTTTTTTTTTTGCGGCACTGGGGATTGAACTTACAACCTCACTCCTGCCTGACAGGCATGTAAGCTGCTGAGCCAAACTCCCAGCCCTGGTTTTTTTGAGGCAGGGTTGCACTGTGTAGCTCAGGCCGGCCTTGCGCTCGTGTTGTAGCCCAAGCGGACCTCAAACTCACAAGGCTTCACCTACCTCAGCCTCCCTAGTGCTGGGATTAAAGGCGTGCGCCACCACGCCCGGCTCTTGGATGGTTTCTTAAGTGGCCACTGTCAATTTCAAGAGTTCAGTTTTTGATCTTCAAGATGCCTCATAAGATTCCACCTCAACCCAGAAAGTAAGAAGTCAACCAATAACAAATGCTGGAGGGGCTGTGGACAAAAAGGAACCCTTCTCCACTGTTGGTGGGAATGCAGGCTGGTGCAACCACTGTGGAAGTCCGTGTGGAGATGCCTCAAAAAGCTAGGATTGAGGGCCAGGAGTTTGGCTTATTGGTTTAAATGCCTGCCTGGCAGGTGTGAGGTTGTGAGTTTGGTTCCTGGTACCAAAAAAAAAAAAAAAAAAAAAAAAAAAAAAAAAAAAAAAAAAAAGCTAGGATTGGAGGTTCCATTTGACCCAACTATTCCCCTTCTGGATATCTTCCCCAAAGGACTAAAAACATCATACCACAGCGATATATGTCCACCTGTGTTTGAAGCTGCACGGTTCATAATAGCCAGATCTTGGAAACAACCTAAATGCCCCTCGACTGAGGAATAGACAAAAAAGATGTGGTATTTCTATATAGTGGAATACTACTCAGTTATGAAGAACGATAAACTAGACACTTTCACATTGAAATGGATGCTCCTTGAAAATATACTTATCAGTGAACTAAATAAGTCACACATGTAACTGTTGTATTGTTGCACTTGTGTGACAAAAAAAACCCCCATGTATGTATATAAAAAATTAGTTAAAATAAAGAAAAAGAATTTTGAGTAAAAAGTAGTTTTCACAGGGTCATTTTCAGGTTTCATTTTTATTGTGAATTGTTCTTTTGAAAATAATATAGCATGCATAACATTTGTGTTTCTTGCCAGTGTTTTTCTAATGTCCTGTACATTCTTTTTTGTTATAAAATTTAAAAAAAAAAAGATGCCTCATATAAGGTTTTGGGTTTTATTCCAAAGTGGGGTATCCATATGCATCCTCAGGAAAGCCTTCAACTGCTGTTTAGACTCTAGAGGACCTAGATGGCAGTTTGCTTCTGTTTTCCTAGAGAACAGTTGTCTTTGTCTGGTGTTAAAATGTATCCAGATATGTTAGTTTTTGTTGAGAAATCTGGGCCTTGTGTTGGGATACCTTGTAACCATTTTTTGTTAGAAAATAGAGTCTTAACAGTTTTTTTTATTAGACAACTCCTTGGCAGGGTTACAAATGAGGAGGTCATCTGTATACTGTAATAGGCCTCCCTTTTTGAACTTAAAGTTTTTCAGGTCTTGAGCTAAAAAGTAGGGACTGTCTCTGAAACCCTAAAGCAAGACTGTCCAAGTATACTGTTGGTAAAATCCTATTTGGGGATTTTCCCATTCAAAGGCAAACAAGTATTGGGAGTTAGGATCCATTGGGATAGAAAAGAAGGCATCAGCCGGGCATGGTGGCACGCGCCTTTAATCCCAGCACTCGGGAGGCTGAGGTAGGAGGAGCGTTGTGAGTTCGAGGCCGGCCTGGGCTACAATGCGAGCGCAAGGCTGGCCTGAGCTACACAGTGCGACCCTGCCTCAAAAAACCAG
This sequence comes from Dasyprocta punctata, assembly GCA_004363535.1. Taxonomy (NCBI): domain Eukaryota; kingdom Metazoa; phylum Chordata; class Mammalia; order Rodentia; family Dasyproctidae; genus Dasyprocta; species Dasyprocta punctata. Next base: position 13,382 of record RJWM01008001.1, on the reverse strand, counting down.
GGCTGGGAGTTTGGCTCAGTGGCTTAAGCGCCTGTCCTGGCAGGCGTGAGGTTGTGAGTTCAATCCCCAGTACCGCAAAAAAAAAAAAAAAAAAAAAAAAAAGGCATCTTTGAGATCAAGGACAGAGAACCACTTATCATCTTCTGGGATCTGTGCTAACAGGGTATAAGTGTCTGTTACTGATTGGTGAGTGGGTACCACTGCCTCATTGTTGGGTCTGAGATTTTGTGCTAGGTACTACTTCCCAATGGCTTGACTACTGGTAAAATAGGTGTATTATGCGGGGACTGGGATGGCACCAGCAACCCTGTAGCCAAAATTTATCAAATTTTAGCCCCTGCCTAGCTTCTTTTAATGTTTCTTTTTTGTTTGTTTGTTTGTTTTTTTGTAAATTCGTGCCCAGCCTAGGTGATTTATTTATTTATTTTTATTTATATATTTAGAGACAGGGTCTCGCCGTGTAGTTCAGACCAACCTTGAACTCACTATGTAGCCCAGCCTGGCCTCGAACTTGCAGTGATCCTCCTGCCTCTGCCTCTTGAGTGCTGAGATTATAGGCATGTGCCGCCACACCCAGCCCTAGCTTCTTTTTGAAGGTAATACTGTCTTCTGTGAGGGTATAGATTAGGGTCCTTAAGCTGAATGACTACTAGAGTGACCTTGACAGCCCTCCCCAGAGTGCTGTCATACCATGCTTAGCAATCAGCTCTGGGCAGAGAGGTCAGGCCTCATGGCGTCAGGCTAACTGGGTCCCTAACAATGAGGACATGGGTTGCCAGAGGTTTGGATGACAAAGTGGCCCTGAGCAGGAAGAGTGTATCTCTTCCACTTACTGGTATGGGCTATTCTGGAATCACCGTAAAAAAGAACAGTTTAGAAAAGGAGATCTTCCAACTGTTGTTTAGAATGGGGGTAAACAAAGCTGACAAGGTAACTCCTTCAAGGCCCACAACAGCTTTAGAACACAGTGAAAACTCACCCCAATAAGAAATTCGAATTTAGTAAGATGCACCAATATTACAGCGGCTTGCCTGCTACACCTAGGGTCACCCAAGGCTCCTACAAAGTGATGAGGACATCCTTGTGTGGGGGCCATGCAGGCCTCTTGAGGCACTGTCATTTGCTGTCTGAGCCTCTTCCTCTGACCATCGTGGTGGTGGGTGACCTCAGCCCTCTCTGGGAATGAGACACTTCCTCCTCTAGTGCTGAGGGTCTTTTGTGTTCTGACAGACCCAAGGAGGATTGGACAGTTTTAGAGGCCATTCCTTTATCTGGTGCTCCGATCACTTGCACTTGAAGCACTCTGACTTGATTTTATCATTCTTTGGATTACCTCAGTTTCCCTTAGCTCACCCATTAGCTTGACTTTTTCTTTCTCAACTTTTGTTTCATCTTTTATTTTGTCACAGTTATATTAAAGACTAAACCATGTTGACTTATCCCTGTTTGTGGGCCCTGTTGGGAGTTTCTGGAGCTTTCTCCTAATATCTAGAGCTGACTGACTAACAGAATACTGCCCTAAGATAATCTGACCTTTCCTAGACTCTGGGTCTAAAGTAGTATATTTATGGAGTATCTGTTTAAGTCAGAATTGGAAAGCACCTTGTTTGCCTCGGAGCCTTGAGTGGTAGACCTGAGCTTATTCTGCTGCTGTGAAGTAAGAAACCAGGATGAACCAGCCCCCTCGCCAGGGCAGATCCAAAACCACTGTTAGGGTTTGGAAATCATCAGCCAACTTTCGAGTCCTCAGAAAATCTACTCACTTGTTTTTTGTATCGTCGAATATCCACAACTAAAAATAAGACTGGTTGAGAAGACATTTAAATAGGGAGTCAGGCGGGATGCATGAAGCATCTCTTAAAATGGGCCTTATGGGCAGGAAGTGTTGTGGGAAACCTAACAGACCCGTCTCTAGGTTACTCCTTGACTGATTTGAGGGGACATTACAGCACTTCTGGTAGTGCCTGAGCCTTTCAACCCCAGGGCTATGACCTGATAGGGCTGAATTCCCTGTCCAGCTCAGAGTATTCTCTAATAAAGCTGAACTCCTTGGGGGCCAGAAGTATCTGGCTCTCTGTGGGCACCGACTGTACTTCCTTTGAACGTTGGGATCTCTTCCTGTGACCACAGCACATCTTCTAGACAGAGTCTGGAGTCTGGAGCTGGGGTGCTCTACTGGCTCAAGCCAATTCTAAAACCACTTGGTATGCCTGTCTAAAGGGATAGTAAGCACTCCCATCTGAGAGACCCCAAAACCCTGACAGTTTCTTGCATTTTTGCTAGGTGAAGCCACAAAAGTTTTGCTGGTGACAAAACTTTACAATGGAAAGTCAGGCACAGTGAAAGTTCAGTCAGCAAAAACAGATTACACATCCTTTTAATTTAGATAGGGACATAAACTGGAGCTCACTGTTATCACAACAAAAGCAGAACCAAGTAGAATGGAGAGTGAAAACTAAGGGAAGTGACCCCAGGAGGAGGTAGCCATGGGACAGCTCTAGGACCCAGAAGAAAAACAGTTGCCTCAGCCAAGCTGCTGTGAAAACTTTTAAAATGCACAAGTTTTTCTTTTTGTTCCTTGTGCAAGGAAGCACTAGGCTAGTACTCTGCTTTTCAACTCTGTTTCCCCTCAGTTGACCAGACCAGAAAAGCCAAAGTATTTGAGTTTGTTGATAGATGAAAACCTGGGGAGTAGGGCGTGCAAGGACAGGAGGACTAGAGTTCCCTCAAGGGAGAGAAGGAGGGAAAGCAAACTGTACAGGGTACTCAGTGTGCCCCACAGGCAGCCTTATCACTAACCGAGGGGCCACTCAAATCCACGTGGTTCAAGGCATGCTGCCACCTGCATCCCCCAAAGAAAGCATTAACATCAGGTTCACTGGGCCCATGTTTCTTGGTCCTCTGAGAAACATCAAGGAAGCTACGGGTGGACTCTTTCCTGGACATCCTGACCCCAGCTCCCCAGCAGCTGTGACAGCCATGAAATTTGCTGGCTACTTCATTTCTGCAGCTGCCAAGAAAGAATTTGGATGCTGTGAGAACCATCGGCAAAGTACAACCCCAACCGATCGGCAGAAACCTTCATACCCCCTGCAAGGACTGAAGCCTTTCATTCTACAATTGATCATCTCCAAGTGGTGATCAGATTAGGCATTCACCCCAGAAATCTGTCCTATGCACCCAACAAAAGGGACAAGAGAGACTCCCTAAGTGGGGGGTTATCTTCCTTTTCAGCTGGGCTTCTTGGCTGCTGATACCTGGTGGTGTTCGTTGTCTCCCGGCTGGCTCACCAAATGATGCCATGGGACGGGTCTAACAGATGGATTCCAGGCTCTTGTGTGTGATGAACAAAGGGTAAATGAAAGCAGCTACATTTATTGAAGATCATGGGAAGATGTACTCAGGGAAGATCCCCGCTGACAAAAATGTGGCATGAACAGAAAAGTGGTGCCTGGATGAAAACAAAATAAATAGCAGAAGCCGGGAGTGGTGGCGCACGCCTTTAATCCCAGCACTCGGGAGGCTGGGGTAGGTAGGAGGAGCGTTGTGAGTTCGAGGTCTGCTTGGGCTGCAACGGGAGCACTAGGCCAGCCTGAGCTACACAGTGCGACCCTGCCTCAAAAAACCAGGACTGGGAATTTGGCTCAGCGGCTTAAGCGCCTGGCCTGGCAGGCGCGAGGTTGTGAGTTCAATCCCCGGTGCTGCCAAAAAGAAACAAAAAAAACCAAAACAAAACCAGAGCACACAGATAAATCAGGCTTTCTGATTTTAAAAGATGAGTACCCCAGACCAGGTACCTTTCATTGGATTTTTAGGAAAGATTGATAGGAGTGAGTGACAGGGTGCTGAGTCATCTCAAGGGCCTTTTAGTATGTAAGACTTTCCCAGAGTTCATTCTGATTAGACATGTATGAGATGCAGCCCATATTTATGAACCTCTAACAAAGTTTGGGGAAAAGGTTACTGATGGTCAGGCCATGAGGTCGAGCACCATATATTCTTGCATAGAGCTTCAGAGATTTCTTGAGTCTTTGTTATTTTATTTTTTACCTCTTCTAGGTCGGTGGAAGGGAAGATTGACCCTGGGGTTTTGCCCAAACTCAAGTGGGTGGAGGGGCGTGGCTCCCATTGTGCTGCTTGTACTTCGTGGCTGGAGGGGCAGGGTCCTGGCAGGGGGTGTGATGTGCTGTGGGTATGGAGCATGAGTCAAAAACATTAAGAGCTGTCACCAGGCAGGCCTCAAAGACCCAGGAGAAGAATCTATTAAGATTTGGTCTTCTTATCCTTGGGGAATCCCAAAGACTATCATCACTGCTGTCTTCCAGAGGATTTTCATTTCTTTTTGAATCATCATGTCTTTTCTTTCACCCGTTAATAAAAACCCTTTCTAAGTGCCCGCTCTATGCCAGGTACTGTATCAGGCCCTGCATTTGAAGTCCAGACCTGACACACCCTTCTCAGGCCTCCTTTTCTCTGATGTGTGTTACCCCTACAGTGCAGACCATGCCCATGCCCTAGCCACATGCCAGTCTCTTGGGAGCTCCATTGATTATTCTATCAATCTTTACCCTCACCTTGTGAAGTAGGGTACTCCTAATCCTGTTTTATAAGTGAGGAACAGATCTGTGGGGGAGGTGAGGTACCTTGCCCAAAGTAATTCCTAATTTGAGGCCAAGAGCCTTACTCCAAAGCTTGTGCATGAGGAGATTTCAGATGCCATTAGGAAGAGCTGCCTGATGTCATTCCTAGGGAACAATGAGGGACATGCACAAAGAAAGGGGTGTCCATTAAAGTATTTTTATTACAGCCCCAAATTGGAAACAACATCATGTCCAATAACAGGAGATTGGTCACCATAAATTATGAAACATTCTACAGCCGCTCTGCAGCCACTAAAAATAATGGTGTAGAAATATATAAACTGACAGGAAAAGAGGTTCACAATATATTGCTAAACGGAAGAAAGCAGATTACAAACAGTATGATTCCAATTTTATTAGGTATTCATTTTCTGCTTTTTCTACAGCGAGCATGCATTACTGGTGAAGTAATAATAATTTCGATTTATTGAGCTCTTCCTTTGTGCCAGGTACCTTGCTAAACCCTTGGTGGTCATTATCCTATTGAATCGTTTGTATTATTATCCCCATTTTACAGATATGGTAATTTAAACTTAGAGAACTTGCTCAAGGTTTGTTTCATAGTAATTAAGTGGCAGAGACAGAGATTTAAACCCAGATATGGTTTCCTACAATGTGGACTCTTCAGTCCTATGCTATTCTACTATATCGTTACTTCAAAAAGTAAATTTAACGTAAAGTAATTCAGTTTAAATATAGGAGCAATGAGGCGCTAGGAAGTATTTCTGAGGAGCAGAGAAAATTGAGGATCTTTTGCATTTTATAAAGAAAACATAGGGTCTTTGTATTTTGATCCTGGCTTGCAAAGAAAAGTATATACTGTATCTGAGACCCTTCTGCGTCGTCCACCCTCTGCTTTGTCTTTCCTGTCTGCCCTGGGGAAATACGCAATCTAATTTATGCCTTAGTTTTATGACTTGAACTGTTGTACAATATACGAATTTGTAATTCTTGTATTTTCGGTGTCAGTGTTATTTGTGGAGAAATTGTAGATGACAGGGAGCCTGGGAGATTAAATTGTTTTATGGGGGGCTGCAGAAGTGCCAGGCTAGAGAAGAGCACCGCATTGCCGGGGGCATTTGGCATCCTGGACTCCTCTGCCTTCCCTCGCTGCTTTGGCTGGGCTACCTCCCCTGTTGTTTCTCAAATAACATTTTAACTCTATTACAAAAGTGATGAGGAGTTTAAGTTTCTTTTTTCATCCTTCGGTGCTGAGGATTAAATACAGGGCCTCGTGCACGCCTGACATGCCCCGCCACCTATTTCCAGCCCCTTATTGATTTTAGAAAATTGGTGAACTATAATGAAAAAGAAACTGCTTCTAATCTCAGAATTAATTGCCATTAATATTTGATGTTTATTTTCTATGCATAAAATATATGTGTGTATATTTTTATTTTATTTTATATTTTATTTTTTTCAGTATTAGGGAACGCAGTCTCTGAGCTCTATCCCTAGACCTTTTTTTTTTTATTTTGAAACAGGTCTCACTAAGTTGCCCAAGCTGGGCTGAGACTTGCTGATTCTCTTGCTTCAGCCTGCTAGACTGCTTGGATTATAGCCGTGTGCTACCATGCCTGGCCCCAGCCCTTTTTATGTACTTTAAGCCAGGGTCTTACTAAGTTGTCCAGGCTGGCCTGGAACTTGTGATCCTCCTGCCTCAGCATCCCAGGTAGCTACCATGCCCACCTACACACCCACACACCCACACACAGACACACAGATATACATGTATTTTAAAGGATATTCTGTTGCGATATGTTTTGCAACTTGCTTTTTCACTTAATCTATTACTGTTTTTTTTTTTTTAAAGAATCAAGTTGTGTCATGCACAGGTACAAATTCCCTATGATGAATGTGATCATTATGTATACTAAAATGTACCAATAAACATAATTAATTAAAAGTATATATTACTATTTAAAAAAATTGAGACACCAGATGTGGTTGTGTACACCTGTAATCCCAGCAATCTGGGAGGCTGAGGCATGAGGATTATAAATCTGGGCAGTTTAGTGATTTAGCAAGACTCTGTCAAAATTTATTTTTATTTATTTATTTATTTATTTTTTGTGGCACCAAGGGTTGAGCTCACAACCTTGCACCTGCCAAACAGGTGCTTAAGCCGCTGAGGCAAACTCCCGGCCCTAGGTTTTTGAGGCAGGGTCGCACTATGTAGCTCAGGCTGATCTTGCTCTTGCGTTGTAGCGCAAGCCGGCCTCGAACTCACAACGCTCCTCCTACCTCAGCCTCCTGAGTGCTGGGATTAAAGGCGTGTGCCACCACGCCCGGCTAGACTGTCAAAATTTTAAAAAAAGAAGAAATTACATGTAAAAGGGCTGGTGATATAGCTCAGTGTGACTGATCTGGTTTCATTCCCCAGTACTGCCAAACAAATAAAATAATAAGAGAGAAAAGAAAAATTAATGTGCAGTATAAGTTTTTGTGTGGACATAGATGTTCAGTACTCTTGGATATATAGCTAGAGGTGGAATTTCTGGGTCATATAGTAACTATGTTTAATTTTTTTAAGAGACCACAAAATTGTTATCTTAAGTGGCTGTACCATTTTACATCCTCAGCAGCAGTATATGAAGATTTTGATTTCTTTTTTTTTTTTTTTTTTTTTGCCTTTTTGAGACAGGGTCTCACTATGCTGTTAAAGCTGGCCTTGAACTCACTTTGTAACCCAGGCTGGTCTCGAACTTTGTAGCCCAGGCTGGTCTTGATCTTGAGCTCACTTTGTAGCCCAGGCTGTAGCCATTCTCCTGCCTCAGCCTCCTAAATGCTGGGATTACAGTTGTGAGCCACCACGCCCAGCTCTAGGATTTTGATTTCAAAACATTCATATCAGTACTTACTATTTCAGGGCATGGTGGCTCACACCTGTAATCCTAGCCATTGGGAGGCTGAGGAGGAAGGGTTGCTAAGGGGGTTGAGGCCAGACTGCGCTACATAGTGAGTGCAAGGCAGCCTGAACTGCATAGTGAGTCCCTGTCTCAAAAAAACAAACAAACAAACAAACAAAAAAGCCAAAAACAAACACAGAAAAACTCCAAAAACCAAAAAGCCCCCCAGCAAGCCAGAAAACAAAAACAGGAAAATTTATTGTTATCTGACGTGTTGGTTCTAACTATGCTAGTAGGCTTAATGTGATAATGTCATTGTGGTTTTGATTTTAATTTCCCACATGACTACAATGTCAAATGTTTTTTTCATGTACTTATTGCTTATTTGTATTTTTATTTATTTATTTTTGTCTTTTTGAGACAGGGTCTTGCTATGTGGTTCAGGCTGGCCTTGAACTCACTTTGTAGCCCAGGCTGGTCTCAAACTTGCAACAGTCCTCCTGTCTCAGCCTCCTGAGTGCTGGGATTACAGACATGCGCTGCCCCGCCCGGTTGGTTATTTGTATATTGAAGACATGAGTATTCAAATCCTTTTCTCATTTTGCTCCACTCCATGTGTGTCTTTTTCATTTTATTTATTAGTTGTCTTCCTTCCTGAATTCTTCCTTCCCTCCTTCTCTGTCTCTGTCTCTCTCTTTTTCTTTTTTTCCTTCCTTGTTTTCTTTTCTTTCTTTCTTTCCTTTTTGTCTTTTTGAGACAGGGTCTCACTATGCAGTTCAAGCTAATCTCAAACTTACTTTGTAGCCCAGGCTGGCCTCAAACTCTCAACAATCCTCCTGCCTCAGCCTCCCCAGTGCTGGGATTACAGGCATGTGCCAGCATGCCCGGCTTCTTTTCTTTCAAGACAGGGTTTTGTAGCATAGTCAGGGCTGACCCTGAGCTCACTGTGTGGCTGAGCCACTGCCTTTCAAGTGCTATGTGCTGGATTACAGGTGTGTGCCATCACATCTGTGCCCCCACTGCCAGGGCCTTTGTGCTGGGCTGCACCCCGAGCCCTTGTTATTTTGAGACAGGGTTGCTAAATTGCCCAGGCTGGCCTTGAACTTTCAATTCTCCTGCTTTCACTTTCCAGAGTGCTGGAATTACAGTGGTTCTTTTTGAAGTACAAAAGTTGTTTAACTTTGTTGAAATCTCAATTTATCAGTTTTTTTTTTGTTACTCCTTGTACTTTTGATGTCACATGTAACAAACTATTGCCTAATTCAAGGTCATAAAGATTTACTGTTTTTTTCGTAAGGGATTGGTAGTTTTTAGCTTTTACATTTATGTCTATGATCTGTTTAGTGTATTACAGAATTTTTATTTTTTTTTTCAGCACCGGGGATCGAACTCACAGCCTCGCACCTGCCAGACAGGCACTTACGCCACTGAGCCAAACCCCAGCCCTAGTTTTTTGAGGCAGGGTCGCACTATGTAGCTCAGGCCAGCCTTGCGCTTGCATTGTAGCCAATGCCGGCCTCGAACTCACAATGCTCCTCCTACCTCAGCCTCCCGAGTGCTGGGATTGATTAAAGGCGTGCGCCACCATGCCTGGCCTAGAATATTTGTATGTGATCCAACATTTTTCTTAGACTTGGAGATACTAAGTCAAAAGTTACATAAGAGATTTTTTTTGGAGGGGGGTGGTATTGGGGTTTGAACACAAGGCTTTAAACATAGTTTCTATTTGACTCAGAAATTTCACTTCCAGATATATATCCAAGTGCCTTAGTTACTTTTCTTGTTGCTGAGACAAAATACCCAAAGTACAAAGTTAAAGGAGGAAAGATTTATTTGGCTCCCAGTTTGTAGAGGCTTCAGTCCATAGTTGATTGGCTCCAAGGCAGAGAGGGGCTTTTAAAGGAGAAACACTTTCTGACAGGCAGAAGACTGCAAGCAGCAAGTGACATGCAGTGACCAAAACAGCCCTCTTTCTGTCCCTTATATTCCATCCAACACTCGCACCCAGGGCAGGGCACCCTTAATCCTAGCATTACATCCTTAATCTCAGCATCCTACACTCTATATCCAGTCATCTCCAAAAAGCCTCACCTATGAGCACATGAGGGTTTGAGAGGACATCTAGACTCAAACCATAACACCAAGAGAACTCAACACCTTTGTCCACAAAACCTGTATATCAATTTTTTTCTTTCCTGTTTTTGAGTCTGTTGATACATTCATGTCCCCAAATTATTGTGATTCAGTTTTCTCCCTGTCATTTCCATCCCCACTTTTTTTTCTCAGTCTCCCCACTACTCTGATTCATGCTTTCACCATCTCTTCCTCTGTGTGTTGCTGTAGCCTCCTACCTGTTCTTAATACTGTCAATGCAGTGTGACAAGAGAGGTGGCATGGCATTAGTGGGTGCAGTGACAATACCTAGGAAGTGACTAGTGAGCTGACTGTGAGCCAGAGTGGGCATTGGCAAAGTGTAAATAGCAGCAGCAGCATCCTGGGCTGGAGAGTAAAGGTCGAGGGCAAAGCCCTGGAGCTGGCAGCTGTAGTGGAGCCGTCCAGAGTGGATCTGGCTCTGCTGCTTCCTGGCTGTGTGTTCATCTAAGAACACACAGCTGTGTGTGTGTGTGTGTGTGTGTAGTGCAATTTAACCTATTTGTTTTTTTATCTGTAAAATGGGGACGGTCATAGTAGCTGACCCATAGGATGGATGCAGGATCATTAAGGCAACATATGTTGAGGTTCTGGCTAGGGTGGCCAGACCCCGAGTTGGAGCAGGTGGATGAGTCAGCATTGGATCAGCTGTGTGTATAAGTTTGTTGCTGAGCCATATGGTGAGGATCAGGGACTTAGGTTTTGTTACTCAGGGGGCCATCTAGATTAGTGGATATAAGCTGATCTCTCTCTCTCTCTCTCTCTCTCTCTCTCTTTCTCTCTCTCTCTCCCCTCTCTCTCCTTCTCCTTTCCCTTCCGCTTCCCCTTCTCCTTCCTTCCTTCTTTCAATCTTTTGAGACAGGGTCTCACTATGTAGTTCATTCTGGCCTTCAACTCACTTTGTAGTCCAGATTGGCCTCCAACTGGCGGTGATCCTCCTGCCTCCACCTCCCAAACGCTGGGATTAACTGGAGTACACTTCCATGCCCATTTCAAACTGATCTTTAGAATGAGGCTACCTGCATTTGGATTCCACCTTTACTGCTTACTAGTTGTGTAAGCTTCTGTATGTAACTTGCTATCTCTTTTCTTCTGTTTTTCATCTGTAAAATGAGAATATCAATAGTTCCTTATTCATAAGGTTGTGAAAATTAAACAAATTGATATGTGAGGTGTTTAGGGTGGCTCTTGATACATAATACTCTCTGTATTAGCATTTTTTCTTTATTAGAACAGACTTACAGTAGTTTAGGTACGAGGTATTTGCACTTGATTGTTTGTGCTGAGTCATGGTAAGTCTTGGAGCAGAGAAGGCACCTGAGCCAGGGGCCAAAGTCTTCAGTGCCTGCAGTAGAGTCAGCAACAGGAGCTGTGGCCACTGGGGTGAGCAAGAGAGGAGCTGGGTTGTATGAGACAGCGAGGGAGTAGGTCTGGATGTGGCAGTAGGTGACAATGGCCATGGCAGTTGCTCTCATTACTCTGGAAAGGGTGGTGGGGAACTAGGGTGCCGGCACTTTCTCCTTGAGCCATCCTTCGCTTTGCCAGCATGTGTTCATTTGCTCAGCATGTAACCCTGAGCCCTGCTCTGGTGGTCACTGGGAATGTGGCAATAAACTGATAGACCCCGCTTGCTGCTTTTGCAGAACCTGCTGGATAAGGGGAGAGAGACAGATGTTAAACAGAAAATGGTGTGAGTCCTTAATCAGCACTGAATGCGTCATGCCACTTCTCTGTTTCAGAATTTTCACTCACTGTCCACTCCTGTGGATTAAAACCCTGACTCCTAAACAAGGTTAAGCCTGTCCTGCTCTCTTTCACGCTCTGCTTCCTTTGAACCCAGGGTCTCACACATTCTAGGCAAGTACTCTATTCCTGACCTGCATCTCTAGGCCTTTTTTATTTAATTTTGAGACAAGGTCTCACAAAGTGGCCCAGGTTGGTCTTGAAATTGTGATCTTCCTGCTTCAGCTTTCCAAGTAGCTGGGTGTATTGGTTGGATCCTGTGTCCCCCCAGGGACTTGTAATTTGGACGGGGCTGAGTGTGGCGTTTGCGATTGGGTTGTTGTGTAGCGCTGGGTTTGGTTCTAGCATCCCCAGCATAGCTTGCTGTGCCCCAGATGGACTGTAACATCTCTTCTGCCCCCTGCTGTGCTCGTGTCCTCTGCCACCTGCCACACACCTACTGGGCCTTCAGGCCATGCAGCAAATATGTTTTCCTTTGGGACAGCTTTCCTGGCCCCTGTCGCTCTCCCAGTCATTTCCCCAGGGCACAGTGGGTTTTCTGGGATTCTTGCACTGCAAGTTAGAATCAGGAGGGGCTGTGGCTAGGAGAGGGGGTGTCTGGGTGTGAGTAGAGTGGAGAGTGAAGCTCAGGTAATTGGGAGAAGCATATGGTGGGGTGAGGGAGGTGCCTATGAGCAGGAAGGCAGGCTCAGTGCTGGGCTGAAGAGTGGCTGGATGGGTTCCTCCCCTTAAAGAATGGTAGGTGGGGAAAGCTTGGATCCTGGCAGTGTGCAGAATGCCCAGGCTGCCATTGTCTTCGTGGAGATGCATAGCTGGTAGAAAATCATTTCTACCAAGGATGCCAGCAAAACCTGGTAAATCTGGTGCAAAGCAGAGTCACAAAGTGGAAAGAAGGGCAGTTTGGAGGCCCAGTAGAGTGTATTTTAACCTTCTAGGGTTGCAAATGCCCCATCTCTGTTCATGAGACTGGCCTTGTCTTTCTGTAGCCACCAGTAGATGTGACCTCTCTTGGCAACCTGCTCTGTATTTGAGAAATCCCAAAACCCTTTGCTGGTATCTCAGTGGGTGTCTTGGTTACTTTGCTCTTGTTGCTGAGACAAAATACTTGATGCCCAAAATTAAGGAAGGAAAGGTTTATTTAGCTTACAGTTCATGGAGTTTATTTAGCTTACATTTTAGTCCATACTCAGCTGGCTCCAAGGCAGGGTGGTGTGGCTGAGGGGCAGCCATTCATGGCAGCTACAAGCAACAAGAGCCAGAAAGGCAAAAAGGAAAAGTGCGCCTCCTTCCCTCCCTTATACCCACTCCTGGGCAGGTGCAACACTCATGCCGCCAATCCCAGCACTAGACAGTGAGCCAAACACTAGACTTAGCCAACTCCATGATTGCATGAGGCTTTGGGGGACACCAAGACACAAGTCATAACATTCTACCCCTGGTACCCCCGCCAAAGACTCTTGCATATCCTTTATGCAAAAGACATTTAGTCTATCTCTAAGAGTCGCCAAAGTCCTAACAGTTGCAGCACTGCTGAAAAGTCCAAGTGCCAAGTTTCCTCTGAGATCTAAGGCAAACTCTTGGCTATAACCCTCTGTACAAATGAAAACAAAGTTAAACACTTCCAACATTCAATGGCACAAGATAAACATTACCATTCCAAAGGGTACAAACGGGAATACAAAGGAGTGGGACCAAAGGAAGTCCAAAATCCAGCAGGGCAAACATTAAGTTCCACACTCAGCATCCAAAGCAATCTGGTTTTGAGCTCCAAAAGACTTGAGTGACTCCACTCCCAAGGCACTTCCAGTGATTGTAGCACCCGTGGCTTCTCTCTTAGGCCTACTTTGCTCGATCCTTGCAGCTTTCCTTAGATGATCCACACTCCTGGCTTTTCCAAACTTTTGGGCTCTCCATTGCACCTTTGGCTTCACACTTGCAGTTTCACACATTGCCCTCTCAAGAGTGCTGAGGTTAAAAGGGCCTCCACCCTCTGAAATCA